>BLBF01015756.1:3175-15075 GCA_015471245.1 Laticauda colubrina
TTATTATTATTTCTTTTTTTTTTTCTTCTTCTATTTTTTTTTTTATGGTGGATTACTTCAATTGGACTAGGGTCTAGAAGAACCTGAAGATCTTTCTTTTTCCTTTCCCCCTTTTTTTTTCTTTGGTTTTGGGCTTTTTACTATTGGATCTTTTATTTTTATTTTTTTGGACTATATTTGGTTACTATATTAGCTGGATTGAAAGTCAAAGAGAACCTGAAGCTTTGGAAGCATTAAAATGAGCAGGAAACCAAAACCATTTGGCATTTCTGTTTCTACCTCTGCTTCCCCACCATCTGAAGGACAACATTTAATTCAGACAATGTTGAAGCAAGATAAAGAACAAGAAAAAGCAAATTTACAGACGATTATGCAAGGAATTCAAGATATTAAGATAAAAATAGATGCTATGGATCAAAGAATAGAGAAATCTGATGAAAATATTAAACAAATGATGGGGAAGTATGAGGAGAGATTCCAAAAAATTGAGGAAGAAGGAAAACAGAGAGAGGAGAAGATTGGAAATATTGACACTAGATTAACAGTGGTAGAACAAGAAAAAAATGGGATGTTGAGGTGGGAGATGGAAAGGTCAGAATTTTATCTTAGATTCCAAAATATAGAAGAGGAAAAAGGAGAAAATTTGGCTGCGATAATGATAGAAATGCTGGCAGACCTTCTGGAAATTACAGAGGAAAAGATGATGGATGGAGTAGATGAGATATATCGAGTTTATACAAGATATGCGATGAGAAATAAACTACCAAAGGAAGTTCATATCAGATTTACCAAAAAATACATCAAAACACAGATATTGCAAGTGGTAAGAGAGAAAACATTGAAATATAAAGGTAAAGAGATTGTGGTTTTAAAACAAATACCTAGAAGAGTGAGAGAGATGAGAAGAGAATACCGATTTCTGACCAAAATACTATTAGAAAATGAAGTGAACTATAGATGGCTGATACCAGAAGGACTAATCTTTACGTGGCAAGAACAGAGACATAGAATTGATTCAATTGAAAAAGCAGAACTTTTCTACGCAGAATTTTTTGGAAGAAGAAAAGAGGAGGCAGAGAAAGAGGTCTCATTAATTGAGCTTCAGGAGGAACAACTGGAGATTGAAAAAGAGAAAGGAGTTGTAGGTGGACAGGTAGACAGTAAAGAACAATGTGAAGTGAGAACTACGAGAGCTGTTAGACCTAAATATAAAGCATAATCATGGAAGAAAAAAAACTGATTACAATGAATATAAATGGACTTAACTCAGCTGTTAAAAGAAGAAAAACTTTTCATAAATTAGAGAAATTAAAATTTGATATAATTTGCTTACAAGAAGTTCATATTAAAAAACAACATGAGCAATTGTTAGTACAGCCAAAATTAGGGAAAATATTTACTTCTTTGATTCAATGTAAGAAAAGGGGAGTGGTTCTCTACATTAAAGAGGATATCCCAGCAAAACTGATTTACACGGATGAAGATGGAAGAGTATTAATGGTGGAATTAATGGACAATAATAAAAAAATACTCTTGATTGCAATTTATGCCCCGAATGATAAACAAGAAGAGTTTTATAAAAAACTACATATGGAAATAATTAGATTGGACTATGTTAACATAATTATGATGGGAGACTTTAATGGAATTGTGGACAATAAATTGGACTATATAACAACAACAACAAAACAAAATAGAAAGGTTCTCCCTAAATATTTTTTTAAAATGACAGATGAATTAACTTTAAAAGATATTTGGAGGGAAAGAAACGTTAAAGCTAAACAATATACTTTTTACTCTAATAGACATTTATCATGGTCCAGATTAGATATGATTTGGATCTCAACAGAATTAATATCCATTATTCAAGAAACAAGTATTGAAATGAGTACTTGGGCAGACCATAGTCCAATGACAATTAAATGGAAGGGACAAAAAAAAAGATCGAGATGGACATTAAACAATACTATTTTAAAGGAGAAAGACTTTATACAATGGATGGAGAAGGAATTGGTTTTTTTCTTTAAAGAAAACAAAAAAGAAGATACTTCAATACAGAATGTTTGGGATAAAATGAAGGCATATGCTAGAGGTTTGATAATAGATTATACAAGAAAAAAGAATATTAGGAAAAGACAAACCTCCAAGATCCTGGAAGATGAATATAAAAAATTTGAAGAAGAACTACAGAAAATGCCACAGAAAAAAGATATTAAATTGAAACTGGATGTAATTAAGCATAAAATGGAATTAATAGAGAAAGAAGAACTGGCACAGAAAATTAGAAATTCTAAACAGAATTATTTTGAAGACGCAAATAAACCAGGTAGATGGCTAGCATATAAACTGAGAAAGGAGAAGGAATCAAGAAAAATATTGAAACTAATAGATGATCAAGGTCAAGTTTGTTGTGGTAATAAGGAGAAAAAGGAAATTATTCGAGATTTCTATGGACAACTATATAAACAAGAGAATATTGAGGAGGAAAAAATTAAACAGTATTTACAGAATGTTAACTTACCGAAGATACCTAAAGAGACTGAAGAAATGTTAGAAAGCAACATAACAATGATGGAATTAAATGAAGCATTTAAGAGACAAAATAATGGGAAAGCACCAGGTCCAGATAGGCTTCCGGCAGAATTCTATAAAAAATTTCAAGAATCATTGAACATCCCATTGTTAGAAGTTATGAATGAAGTTATGTTAAAGAAGATGACACCCAAAACATGGTCAGAGGCTTATATTACACTTATTTTAAAAGAAGAGGCTGACCCGTTGCAAATTAAGAATTATAGACCTATTTCCTTGTTGAATGCAGATTATAAAATCTTTGCTTCAATTTTAGCAGAAAGACTGAAAAAAATATTTAAATAATTTTATCCATCCAGATCAAAATTGATTTCTGCCAAAGAGACAAATTAGAGACAATATGAGAGTAATTTTGGATACTTTGGAATATTATGAGGCTCATCCTGAGAAACAAATGGCTTTGATATTCCTAGATGCTCAAAAAGCATTTGACAACGTGAACTGGAGATTTATGTTATTACTATTGGAACAGATGGGTTTTTCCAGAAAATTTATTCAAGCAATAGAAACCATATATAATAAACAGACAGCAAAGGTAATGGTGGAGGGAGAGTTTACAGATCTTATTAATATAAGAAGAGGCACAAGACAAGGATGTCCCCTATCTCCTTTGTTATTCGTATTGACTTTGGAAGTGTTGAATAGAAATATTAGAGATGACAAAAGTATAAAAGGAATGAAAATTAAAAAGGAAGAATTTAAACTACAAGCTTTTGCTGACGATTTAGCTTTTATTCTGGAAGACCCGTTAGAAACCGCTCCAAAATTATTGGAAAAGATAGAGATATATGGTGAGATGGCTGGCTTGAAAATAAATAAAGATAAAACAAAGATTTTGACAAAAAACATGTTATTGAGACAAAGAGAAGAACTGACAGATCTTTTGAAAATCCAAGTTACAAATAAGGTTAAGTATCTGGGGATATATTTGACAGCAAGATGTAGCACATTAAAAGAGAATAATTATATTAAACTCAAACAACAGATAATTACAGATTTGAAGAAATGGGAAAATTTACAATTGTCATTAATAGGGAGAATTTCAACAATTAAGATGAATATTTTACCTAGAATTTTATTTCTCTTTCAAACAATACCAATCAGACTTGGAAAAGACTACTTTGAAGATTTAAATAAAATCATGTTGAAGTTTATATGGCAAGGTAAAATAGCGAGAATAAAGTTAAAGCTTTTGCAAGATGCTAGAATTAGAGGAGGTTTTGGCCTGCCTAATTGGGAACTGTATTATCAAGCTGCAAGTTTGATGTGGGTCAAAGAATGGATAACATTAAGAAAGCATAGATTGTTGACATTAGAAGGACATGACTTACTGTTGGGCTGGCATGCTTTTTTATGGTACAAGGGAACTAAAACACAGGGGTATTTCAGAAGACATTATATATTTGTGGTTAAATTGGGAGAAGATAAAAAAACAATGTTACTTGAAAATTCCAGTTTGGTTATCGACTATTGAAGCTTTTTCCTATCCTATGATCTATAAAAAGGAACAAACAGTTAGATATGGGGAACTGTTGGATGAAAAGGGTGGACTTAAAACGATCCAAAACTTAGAGGAACAAGGTATAAGGATGAATTGGTTTTCATATGCGCAAATACACTCAAGATATGTTGAAGATTTTAAAATGGAAGGATTTTATGACAAACAGACTGATTTAGATAAGATATTGATGGGTACTGATGAGAAAGTGATTAAAAAATTATATGGTTATTTATTGGGAATTAAGCTAGAGGAAGAACAAGTTAAAGAAACTATGATTGCTTGGGGGAAGAATTTTGGATATTGGATTGATTTAGAGCAATGGCAAAAATTGTGGTCTCAAAATTATAAAATGACAATGTCAATAGCATATAAAGAAAACTTGTATAAGATGTTTTACAGATGGCACTTCCCCCCGACAAGAATAGCAAGAATGTTCAAGAACAAATCTGAAAAATGTTGGAAATGTCATCAGATACCTGGCTCATATTATCATATGTGGTGGACTTGTGAGGATGCCAGAAAATATTGGACTAAAATTCACATGTGGTTGGAAAAAATGACAAAGAAACACATAGACTTGAAACCAGAGATCTTTTTATTGGGAATCTTACCTGATATATATAATAAAGACTTGAAATATTTGATTGTAAATGTATTAACAGCGGCTAGGATTGTATTTGCTAAAAATTGGAAGAATGAGAAAATACCATTGCAGGAAGAAATTATTAAGAAAATATTGGAATGTGCTGAGATGAGTAGATTGACATTTGAAATTAGAGAACAAGAAGATAAACAATTTTATGAAATTTGGGATTTTTTTAATCAATGGTTAGATGATAAAATACAATAATAGAGCATTAGTATTATATCTATGAAGGGTTTTTAGGATTGATTTGTTATGACTATATGATTTGTTATAGAATTAACTGTTTGAAGTATTGTTATCTCACAAAGCATGAATGATTAAAAGTATAGTCAGAAAAAGACTTTATTTTAATTTTTTTTGGTAATATTAGGATATGGATTGACAATATGAGTGGTTATGTAATATAACTGTAATTGAGACTATAAAATGAATGCACAAAACTGATGAACCAACCGACACACCGGAAGTATATATGAGAGTAGATGTTTTTAATGTTTTGTATGTTATGTCTGTTTGTAGAAAATTAATAAAATTCTTAAAAAAAAAAAAAAAAAAGAAGAGAAGGATTCTTTTGGCTCTGTTTTTCATTTTTTAGAAATGGCAATTTCTACATACGAGAAACTACAAGAACAAGAAGATTGGGATGAAGAAGAAACTATCCTTAATGAACAAGCAACTTTATTTGGGGAAGAAAGGGGAAAGGGGAGAAAGAGAATGGAGAATTTAAGACTTAAAAAAACAACCAAAAAAGGGAAAAACAAGGTGAAAAGTGGACACAACATCAGAAAGCAACAGAAAAGAGGAATACATAAGAGGGTGGAGATTAAGAGACAAGGGGGTAAAAAGGGTAGAGTGGAGAAGCAAGGGAGGAAAGAAGGGAAGAGAAGCTACAAAGGTTTGAAACAAGATGTAAAGAAACAGAATTTATTTAGAGATAATGGGTAAACATATAACTGAAAAAGAGATTCTGCAAAGGTACATAAGACTGTGTTGTTGTATTTGTATTTGAAATAATGTTAGAAAATTGGAATAATATATGATTATAAAATGGGACAAAATATTTAATGTAACTTAGCGATTTTTTTTTTAAATAAAATGAATGAAGTCAAATATGAGAGAATTGAATTACAGAAAAATGGGAACATTGTCATTGTATAATATTTTAAAATATAAGTGAAATAGGGGGAAGTAACTAAGCAAAATCTATAAGTGTTCCCATAGAAGCATGATACTTATTTAGAAAGGATTGTGTAAAATGTTTAAGATTTAAATGAATATTAATTTTAATGATATAATTTCAATTGCTATGGATTGTTGTTTTAATTATATTATATATTTTAAAAAAAAATTTTTTTCTTGTTTTAAAATATTGAGTCTATTTTTAGAATGTACTACGCAGAATCCGAATGAAAATTATGTGTTATGTTAAGCTTTAAAACTAGGGGAAGGATAAGTATGATAAGGCATTATACTCCAATCAGTCATTACAGAAGAAATTTTGTGTTAATGAGAAAATATAATAGACAGCTGAAACAGGACAGACAAAGGATATAAGTATAATGATTTAAATTGAGATGAAATAAATATAATAGAATTAAGAGAGTGAAAAGAGGGGAGAAGCTATATAGAAAATGTAAAATAGTAAATAAGAAATGGAATGCTATATAAAAGTAAGCATGAACTTGAATTTATGTCTGTACAAAAAGATGTAACTTGGGATCAAACTGCCATCCAAAAAGATATTTTATGTTTTTTATGTTTTGTGTTTTGTTTGTCTATGTTTGTTTGTTAAAAATTAATAAAATGCTTTAAAAAAAAAAAAGAAACACCAATCAAGCAGAACACAGCAAACTCCAAGACTAGTAAACACAGACCAAGACTCTCAATCAATCAGGATGAAGAAAAAAACCATTCTGGCACAGCGTAGGCTAGCCCCAAATTTAAAACTGAAATGGCTGTGAAAGTCTGACTCACAGACGAACACAGTGCAGAAGCCTGATGATGGCAGATGAGATTCTGCTGAAACGTTGCTTCAACTTTAAAAGCACAACTACAATGATGTGGGAAAATACCTGAACAAAGCTGAACAGCATACATGTAAGTACCCGTGAAAACTTTAGAAAACACACACATACACACACATATATATATATATTGATAATTATGAGGGTTCATAATTAAGTTCAAAAGTATTCAGTGACAAATGATTAAAGTCCCAGTCATGTCTTGTATATTAATTTCTAAGTCCTTTATATGTAGGCCATGTTGGGCATGAGGGACACCTGTTTCCCTAGGAGAAATTTTGAAGAAAATTATTTTTCAATGGATATTTCTCCAAACTATAAATTCGAAGTATACATGTAATTTTTTAAAGAATAAAATATAAAAAGATAAAATATTTTCTTTACTGTGTTTTTTAAAGAATAAAATACTAATAAAATAATTTTTTCCTTTATGTATAGGTGTTCGGATAAATGCATAAATGTCAGCAATATAAATACTGCTCTCATCCAATTATGATGATTGATGCAAAGTTTTATTTAACAAGGTATGCACACCATTATAATTAAATAAGTGTCTGCAGCAGGGTAACCATAAGGGTTTAGACCTAAAGCAAGTTAAGAGCAAAATATTTACAGGGGTCATTTCAGCCAAGCAATTTCAGAGAGTGAATTTAGAGAGTAATTTTTTAAAATATTCATTTTTATAAACATAAATTGAAAGGACATTTCAAAAATAGGAAAAGCATACCTGATGACAAAACATATATGTAATATTGATTGATATAGTGTAATTTTCACATTTACATTTGATTTGATTTGTCAATTGCTTACAAGATACAGGTATAAGAATATAGTTTTGAATACATGAGCTAGATACTTATAAGAAAAATAAAAAAGACAATAGGACAGGGACAGTATCCACAATTGGTGCGCTTATGTACGCCTCCTACAGGCCTCTTAGGAAGGAGGTAAGGTCAATAGTAGACAGTCTAAGGTTAAAGTTTTTGGGGTTTGGGGAAGAAACCACAGAGCCAGGTAGAGTATTCCAAATATTGACCACTCTGGTGCTGAGGTCGTATTTTCTGTCTAATTGTTATATTTTTGGATAGTTATCTCAGTTATATGTATATGGCCAATTGTGGTGTTTGGCAGGGTGGCTGTTTAAAAAAGGATATGGTTTACTCGCCAAAAAGCAGCATATTTTGCTTCAAACAGGTAAAGTGGATTTACCTATTAATATGCAGTCATGTAATTGTGAGTTGGGTGCTTAGCAACCAGCATGTTTTTCTCATAGTTGCAGCCTCTGGGCATTCATGTGATCACCATTTGCAACTGATGTCCAATTGGCAAAGTCAATGGGGGAGATGGATTTGCTTATCTTGAATATTCACTCTTCCCCTTTCCCTGTTTCAGGCTTTCCTGTTTTTGTTCCCTAAAACTTAACAATTACAAGTCTGGAAATATCCAAATGTATTTTGAAGCATTTTCCAAATTCCAACTGTGAGATAGCATCCAACTATGGTTGGTAATCTTGGCTTGGAGAGATCATTCAAAACATATGTTGCTACATATCAAATTGTTGATTGTAGACATCTTCTAGTACAGGTAGTCCTTGACACATAACAATTCATTTTATGACCATTCCAAGTTACAACGGCTCTGAAAAAAGGGACTTATGACTGTTTTTCATAGTTACGACCATTGCAATATCCCCATGGTCACATGCTTGGTAACTGGTCCATATTTATGATGGTTGCAGTGTTCCTAGATCAAGTCATCAGGTTTTGCAACCATCTGACAAGCAAAGTCAATGGGGAAGTGAAATTCACTCAACAATCATGTTACTAACTTAACAATTGCAATGATTCACTTAACAACTGTGTCAAGAAAAGTCATAAAATTGGGCAAGCTCACTTAACAAATGTTTCACTTAGCAACATACATTTTTGGCTCAATTGTGACCATAACTCAAAGACTATCTGCAATGCAGCAGCCTCCAATGCAGTTTCTTTTCATTTTTAGAAGTTCAGCATGCTTCATAGAAGGCTTTGACACTGAGTAAGACATTTTCGTAAAAGGAAGCCACTTAATTAAATTCTTTTCTTCATCTGATTGTGAACAACATGCATCACCTTACCAAGTATTAAATTGCAACTTGTTTTCTTAAAATACTGTAAGGGGCCTCCCCTTCTATTTTTCAACTCTTCTGACAACATCTGGACAGTTGACAAGTCTAATTGTTTCTCATGCTTTTTCTTTTAGAGGGAATTCTTCAGAAATCAAAAGGACGAGCCAGGTCAGGAATTAACTTCTAGCATACTTCCAGCAGATAAGCAGATGCATTGGTCTGAAATGGGAGGAAATGAGTGATAAATCTTAAATTACTGTATTCCAGGTCGCAAAGAGATAGCATTCATCAGAAATCAAAAAGTGATAATGGAAAAACTGAATGTGCAAAAGATTTATTTTAAAAATTAGAAAAAAAATATCCTATGCATATTTTTAGATGAACAATTCATTCAAAAATTGAATGTGCTACCCTTTCCTTCAAGATTCTAATTTACTATTTTTTTTATATACATCTAAAATAATAAATCTCAGATATTATTCTGATAAAGAGCTATCCTGGTGAATCTATTCAAAAAGTCTCTATCATTATTCCTTATGTTAAAACAGAATTATTTTTCTCTTGGGGGAATGTCTTAAACCATAACTTAAATGAGTCCCATATCTCTTTTGTTTTCTTGGCCAATGAGTCATCAGCAATTTCTTCTGGCAAATTCAGATCTATGAGACTGCAGAACAGGAACATTAATTGAAATTCAGAGTGACTATTTCAAATTAATCAATCATCTTTAAATATCCTTATCATTTGTACTCATCAGGTCATTGTTTTTCATGTCTGCCAGAACAAAAGCAAAACAAGTTCACAAGGCATCAGAAGGGGCAAGTTACCTTGATGGTGCTTTTAGATTACCTACAAGGCATACACTGTAGATGATATTTCAATGATGATCAATCAAATGATGCTTAGAAGTACTTTAAGACTGGATGGGCATCTATCAAAGGTGATTTGGCATGTCTTGAGTTCAGCAGGTATTGGGCTAGATGAAATCTGTGGTTTCTGCTCATTCTATGATCCTAAAAAGCAAGTTGAGAAATGCAAATTACAGCCAAGACAATTATAAATTAAAACTGATCTGGATGCCCATGTTTTTGTTTTTGTTAAAATATAACAATGTGTGTGTTTTTTTTTCCTATGGGAAATATATTGTTATATTTAAACCACCACCCCCAAAGCATGGACACCCAGAGTCAATTTGATTTATAACACATAATAAATATAACAATTTATTTCTTTGCTGCATGAAGCAGTGTGGTAGCCTAGTGGTGAAGATACTTGGTTCCATTTTGGAAAGTTGAAAGTTCAATCCTACGTAGCAAAAGAGGTTTCTCTCTCAGGATCCAAAGAAAATATCTGCTGTGAACGTCCACAGGGCATGGCTAGTAAATGCTCAGCTCCCTTTTGTCGCCTCGACTCTATAAAACGAATTAACGGATTGTAGGGTTTAAAAAGAAAAAAAATCTTTCCTATGAGGTTTTTTCCCCTTGTTGACAGGTATGAAATTGCCTGATAGTATCACATCTTAATTGTCATTGTTCAGAACCATGACATTAATACTATGCACATTGCTTTATCAAAATTATCTAATATGAATAGATAACCTCTGTTGACCTCTGTTGTGATGGATACCTTTGTTACAATATTAACTACATTTGTTTCTGTTGGATTTCGGGTCAGGATTCATTATAAAGAATATATGAGTCATACTAATAGATGTTAAGATTTATTTAGATTTATTTCACTTGTCAATTACTTACAAGATAATAGGTATAAGTATAAACATAGTTATGAATACATGGATACATATAAGAAAAATAAAAGAAACAATAGGCCAGGGACAGTAGGCAAATTGGTGGGCTTATGCACTCCCCCTACTGACCTCTTAGGAAGGGGGTGAGGTCAATAGTAGACAGTCTAAGGTTAAAGTTTTTAAGGTTTGGGGAAGAAACCACAGAGTCAGGTAGAGTATTCCAGACATTGATTACTCTGTTGCTGAAGTCGTATTTCCTGCAATCAAGTTTGGTGCGGTTAACCATGAGTTTGTATCTATTGTGTGCTCTTCTATTGTTATGATTGAAGGTGAAGTATTCATTGACAGGTAGGACATTGCAATGTATGATTTTATATGCGAAACTTCGATCGGACCAAAGGCGGCATAGTTCCAGGTTTTCTTGGTCTAGAATTTCAAGTCTGGTGGCATAAGGTATTCTGCAACGAGTAGAGGAGTGAAGAACTCTTGTGAAATATTTCTGGACTTTCTCAACTGTGTTAATATCAGATACATAATGTGGGTTCCAGACTGATCAGCTGTATTCAAATATTGGTCCAGCAAATGTTTTGTATGCTCTAGTTAATAGTGGGATATTTCCAGAGGAAAAGCTATGGAGAATTAGGTTAACAACTCTTAATGCCTTCTTGGCTATGTGGTCTCTCACACTTAGATCATTTCAGATGAGTACTCCAAGGTCCTTTACAGAGTTTGGAACATCAACAAGGTCTTGACTACTCAGCTCACATTTTATTTTCTGATTTATTTATTTTTTGCCAATATGTAAGACAGAGCACTTATTTGTTGAGATTTGAAGTTGCCATTTGTTTGACCATTCTGATACATCGTTAAGGTCTTTTTGAAGGGTGGTAGAATTATCTGTGCTGTTGAATAGCTTTACATCATCAGTGAAGAGAATGCAATTGCTCTTAATATGATCACAGGGGTCATTTTTGAAGAGTATGAAGAGAGTTGGTCCTAGAACACTGCCTTGGGGGACACTACTGTTGACAGGAACAGAATTTGATAAGACATTTCAAATTTTGACTATTTGTTGTCTGTTTGACAGGAATGCTTCTATCCAGTTATGCAGGTGTCCAGAGATACCATAAGATTTTATTTTTATTTTTTCTAGAAAAAACATTATTTGACAAACATTTTAAACAGACAAATATATATATATATATTTGTCAGGAATATGCTTTCAGGAATGAAAGTATGAATAGAAGAGATGATTCCACCAGACTGTCAATCATTTGGAAGCC
>BLBF01015757.1:0-28780 GCA_015471245.1 Laticauda colubrina
TCCTCACTTCTTTGTAGTGTTCTTTGTGTTAATTGTCTATTTAAAATATCTTCTCCTTGGGTCGACTCCTCCTCCTCTGAAGCTCTTTCTCCTTGTTCTTCAATTACCATTTCCATTTTTTAAAGTGATTCACCTCTTTCCTGTAGTAATTCTCTCATATTTTTAAGTTCCATTTTTATTTCCCAAAGATATATTATCATCACACACTCTTAAATTTTATGATCGTTAAAGTCCACACACACAAAACACACACACACACACACTTTTACTTTCCTTCTTTCTTCTTTCAATTTTCTAAAGTTCTCACTTATTCCAGCTGAGGTTCTATACCAAAAACTTCAATGAATCCCACAGTCAGTCTTTCCTTGCTTTTTTCTTTATTCTGGTTCTGCTTTCACTTTCTCAGATTCTTCCTTTGTTTCAATATTTCTTTAAAGTTATATCCACACAAGTTCATTCAGAAACAGGATGCTTTCCCTTTTGTTTGAGCTCAAATTTTTGTCAAAAGGTGGCACTCTCCATGATACAAAGTCTTCACCTTTCCCCCTTATTTTTTATTTAAGGTTTTTTGAACCTCAATATTCCAGCACAGTCCAGTCTCCAATTTGTCAACTTTATTATTATTATTTGACAATCTTAGGTATAGCTTTATTTTATGCCTGTTTATTCCCAAAATATTTTAGTCCAATTTAGTTAAAACTTTAGATCCAGCTTCTTCCTTTCCTGGTTCGAAGCCCTGCTTAGCTGTCAAAAAAGCTGTCAAAAGCTGTCTTTTTTTTCCCCTGTCCCTTTGTAATTTTGCCGCTCACTTTTCTTTTCTTAAAAATTCCATGTTACCTTAACCCCGGGGTACTTTTGTTCAGTTGTATCACCCAGTTGTCCCAGTTCAGATGTTATCCACCTCTTTCTTCCCTCCTGCACAAATCTTAATCCAGCTGAGTCCTCATCTTTGGAGTGGCCATTTTAAATCACCACTGCAGTTGTCTTTGGGGGGGAAAAGACCAAGCCAAGTGGGGGAGATGCGGCTCCCCTCAACCTGGCTTGCAGCTTCCTCTTACTTTGCCACCCCTCCAAGGCAGCTTCAGCCCCTAGTCTTAAGAATCAGGGCTCTCCAATGAAACAGCACAGACCATAGCAGCAGAGAGTTGCAATCTACGGTCCGTCAGTGAGGAGGCTCCACCTTCTTCCCGGCAAGACTACATTCTAACCAATGCACCACCAAAGTTCCCAGAAAAGATGTCCCCTTTCACTAGCTTTATATAGATAACAGTTTGCACAATGGACACAAAATAGCCTAAAGAATTGTCACAAGGCATCCCATGTTGGACATTGCTGAATCAATTTGAAATAATATTCCATATTACAGCATCTGAAGGATTCCTTATCAATTGTCATGAAGCCTTCCAAGCCATTTAAGAAAATTATAAGGGCTCTAATCTCCACATTCAATTTTCAGTGAAGGCCATTGTTTTTGGTGAATAGCAGAGGTGGTATTCAGCAGGACTGACCAGTGCTGGAGGACCAGTAGTGGAAATTTTGAGTAGTTTGGAGAAACGGCAAATACCACCTCTGACTGAAGATTGTACAGAATCCTTCCCTGCCACACTCACCAAGCCATGTCCACAGAACCGGTAGTAAAAAGAAATTGAATCCCACCACTGGTGAATAGGCTTAGCCATTTAAAATGTGTCTCAAGGCTTTGGAAAACAGAGAAAAGACACCAATACTTCACCCACCTTGTTGAGCAACTTTAACTGTGAAAGAGCATCTTGGTCAATAGTAAAACTCTGTCTTTGAAAACTGCCTATTTGCTCTGTAATGGGATCCTCCCTGGAGAGAACTATCATGCTTATAAAGTTCAGATCTGCTGCTATATCCCCATTTTTGTCCAAGTACAGTTTCAAGTGGGAAAAGATTGCAAAACTCATTCTTTTTTCGTAATGGATGGAACTAGAACAAAAATATCCAGGATTTGTAACAACAGAAACCTTGTTTCTTTTTTTTCTAACCCTGCATGGTTCATTTTTCACATTTGAATCTTTCTACTACAGTTGTCTCACTTGCAAATATCCTGAGTCAGAAGAACAAGTGTTATCAGTATCCCCAAAAGAGAAAAAAAGAAAAAGGTTCAGCAAAATTGGTCAATCATATGTTGACAATAAACAACACAATGTAACTCCAAGTCAGTCACACTTCTGTGAAATCAAACTGTCCACTTAGGTAGCAACACTGATTGACAATCAATTTCACATGCTGTTGTGCAAATGGAATAGACAACAGGTGGAAAGCATAGGCAGTTAGCAAGACATCCCCAATAAAGGAATGGTTCTGCAGGTGGTGACCACAGACCACTTCTCAGTTCCTATGCTTTCTGGCTGATGGTTTGGTCACTTTTGAATGCTGGTGGTGTTTTCACTTTAGTGGTAGTGGCTCAGATAGTGCAGCTCAGCCAGGATGGCACATCAATGTGAGCTGTGGCAAGAAGGTTTGCTATGTCTGTCAGCATAGTGTCCAGAGCATGGAGATGCTACCAGGAGACAGGCCAGTACATCAGCAGACGTGGAGGAGGCCGTAGGAGGGCAACAACCCAGCATCAGGACTTCTACCCCTGCCGTTGTGTAAGGAGGGAGTGGAGGAGCACTGCCAGAACCCTGCAAAATGACTTCCAGTGGGCCACAGATGTGCATGTGGCTGCTCAAATGGTCAGAAACAGAGTCCATGAGGGTGGTATGAAGGCCCGACATGCACAGGTGGGGATTGTGCTAACAGCCCAACACCGTGCAGGACATTTGGCATTTGCCAGAGAACACCAAGATTGGCACATTCGCCACTGGTGCCCTGTGCTCTTCACAGATGAAAGTAGGTTCACACTGAACATATGTGACAGATGTGACAGGATCTGGAGACGCCATGGAGAATGTTCTGCTGCCTGCAACATCCTGCAGTATGACCATTTTGGCAGTGGGTCAGTAATGGTGTGGGGTGGCATTTCTCTAGGGGGCTGCACAGCCCACCATGTGCTCACCAGAAGTAGCCTGAATGCCATTAGGTACCGAGATGAATTCCTCAGACCTCTTGTGAGACCATATGTTGGTGCGGTTGCCTAGGGTTCCTCCTAATGCCAGACAATGCTAGACCTCATGCGGCTGGATGTGTCAGCAGTTCCTGCAAGATGAAGGCATTGATGCTATGGACTGGCCTGCCCATTCCCCAGGCCTGAATCCAATTGAGCACATCTGGGACTTCATGTCTCGGTCCATCCAGCAATGCCACGTTGCACCACAGACTGTCCAGGATTTGGGGGATGCTTTGGACCAGGTGTGGGAGGAGATCTCTCAGGATACCATCCGCCACCCCATCAGGAGCATGCCCAGGTGTTGTAGGGAGTTCATAAAGACCCGTGGAGTTCACACAAACGACTGAGCCTCATTTTGACTTGTTTTAAGAACATTAAATCAAAACTGGATCAGCCTGTAGTGTTTTTTTCCACTTTAATTTTGCGAGTAACTCCAAATCCAGACCTCCATGGGTTGCTAAATTTGATTTCCATTGATAATATTTGTTTGATTTTTTTGTCAGCACATTCCACTATGTAAAGCCCATGTCACACTGGCCAACGGATGCAAAAAGGACACAGCAGACAAGCAAAATGTTCCATCCGTTGTTATCCGCTCTCAAAAGGGGCGAAAATTTGCATAACCAAAGCGGATAACACGGACACGGGGAGGACGCAGGGCGGATGCAAAGTGGATGCGGAACGGAAGCCCAGCGGATGGAAGCAGATGGGAGCGGATGGGAGTGTGTGGCACATCCGCAGGGCTTGTGGGGGGCCTCAGCGAAGCGGACGCGGAACAGATACAGCGGATGCAGAGCGGAAGCCTAGTGGATGCACAGCGGAAGCCTAATGGATGCCTGGCGTTCACTGCGCATGTGGGGAGGATGCATTGCGTCAGCCCCTTTGGATATAACGGAAGCAGCTCGGAAGCAGGTCGTCATTCAGAGGAAAGACCTGCTGCTGGACACATCAACTGCCTTGCCTGCCCTGCCTGCATGTCTGCCTGCCAGCCTTGCTGCAAGCCTTGCTACCAGCCTTGCTGCCAGCCTCCCTGCCAGCCTCGTTGCCAGCCTTGTTGCCAGCTGGTCTGCCTGCCAGCCTTGCTGCCTGCCTTCCTGCCAGGTCTGCCTGCCAGCCTTGGTGCCTGGCTCCCTGCCAGCCTTCCTGCCAGCCTTGGTTCCTGCCAGCCTCCCTGCCAGCCAGCAACCCCACAACCATGCGGAAGCACAGCAAGACTCAGCCATCTGCTGCCAGCCCTGGCAAGAGGGACAGGGCTACCATCCTGCCCCCTGGCCCTCACTCTGGTTCTGCTGGGGCTTCTGCAGCACTGGCTCGCTCTTCTGGGGCTGGGGCTTCTGCTGCTTCTGCTTCTGGAGGAGCTGATGACAAGCACTCCAGCACCAGCCACCTCCACAGCACTGCACCCTTCACCCCTGAGACTGAGCGACCAAGAGGAGTGCCAGAAACTCATTTTTGTCTTATACCTTGTTGTTAATAAAGTCTATTTATGATTCACACACTTGCTTCATTTCTTTTTTTTTAATAAAGTCTTGCTGGAAACTTTTATAAATGGTTTAAGCCTTTGCATGCTTGTGGGATGGGCAGGGATACCTGTGGGATGGGCAGGGATACCTTTGGGATGAATAATAGCTGTGAGATACATAAACCTCCAGTGCAAGCATAGTGGGACTATAGGGTCCACTCTCCCAGGTGCCACACTGATGGCCCTTTATTATCAATAATAATGTAATAATTATCCACACATGTCAACATAAACAGAACTCTTTATTAAATGCCCTGTTCATTGTAGGCCAACCCAACATACATGGCCCAATCTGATCCATGTGATGAGACAGGCTGAAGGAAGCATCCATTAAGCATCTACCATCCTGTCTTGCCACTCCACTGCTCCAGCTGGGGAGTTGCACCAGTGTCTCAGGAGGTTGCGCTGCTTCTTTGCTTCATATGAGGCTCTGTTGGGGCCTTGCACATCCTCAGTGTCGATCATGTTTCACCCTTGCCTCCATTCCCCAGGCTCCATGTCCCCATTGGCTTGTTGGAGGTCCACAAGCCTGTTCTGCAAGACTGGGTAGCATGTGCGCATGAGATTGTGCAGGATGCAGCAAGCTTCCATGATCCTCCTCACGGTCTCTGGGCAATGCTGCATGGTGGTGAGAAGTACCTGGAACCTGTTGGCCAGGATGCCAAAGGCGTTCTCCACCACCCGTCTTGCCCTGGACAACCTGTAGTTGAAGATCCTCTCTTCACGGGTGAGGAGTCTGGAGGTGTAGGGCTTCATGAGGTAGGTTGTGAGGGAGAAGTCGTCATCCCCCACGATGAAGTAGGGTACATCTTGTGTGTCGTTGGGCAGGGGTTCTGGATCTGGGAAGCCCACCATGAGGTTGCCTTCCAGCTCCTCCTTGAGGTGACTGGCGTTGTATACCTGGGCATCTGAAGAGGAGCTGTTGCCTGAAGCATCGATGTACATGAACTTGTAGTCAGCATCGACCATGGCGAAGAGGATGATGCTGAAGAAGCCCTTGTAGTTGTAATAAGTGGATCCCGAGTTGGCTGGAGATTTGCAGGCCACGTGCTTCCCATCTATGGCTCCAACAGTGTGTGGTAAGTTCCATTTCTGATACCACTGCTCTGCAACTTTCTTCCATCCTTCTTCAGTGGAGGGACACTGGAGGAGCTCCTCCTTGTATTCTTCGATGATGGCCTGCATCACTTCTCTGACCACAATGCTGATGGTGTTGGATGGCACCCTCCAGCCGTTCTGCATGCTCCTGTAGGAGGTCCCTGAGGCCAGGTGGCGCAGAGGAAGCTGGTGTTTGCCTTGGTCATCCTGGGTGTCAGGCGCTGCACAACTTCGTCAAACATGGCTGGAGGCATCCTCATGAAGTTCTGGAATGCCTGAGTGTCTTCGCTCCTGAACTCCACCATCAGCTTGTTGAACAGTCCATCCTCTGCTCTTCTGGCAAACCATCTTCAGACCCAGACTCTTTTTGGGTGGTTCCTTTTCTTCTCGCAGTAGTGTTCACAGAGCCTGCAGATGGCTTCGTACTGTTGCGGAACGATGGTGGCTGCCGAAAGGACTTTGTTACAATCCACGGTGGATATGACTGGATGCTGTGGAAGAGGAAGAGGCAGATGAAAGCTGCAGAGGTCTGCACTGCTGGGCTGCTGTTCTGAAAATGCGATGCAGGCGAGTTGCTCCCCCTTTTTATAGGCAGTATAGGTTTTCTGTTAGGCATCCTCTAGGCAACCTCTAGGCATCCTCTAGACACCCTTAATATCCGAGATAGGTCCCCTCTGTGAACGTTTTTTCCATTTTAAACGCTTTGTTTCCGTTCTGCATCCACTAGGCATCCATTCTTCATCCGTTCTGCATCCGTTCCGCTTCCTCCCTATGTCCGGGCGGATGGAGTTGCGCGGATGCGCAACGGATGCCTAGCGGATATAGCGGATGCATAGCGGATGCTTAACGGATGTCTTGCGGATGCCTAGCGGATGCAGAACGGACGAACTGGATTCATTTTCCGTGCAAAAGTTTTAGGCAGCCCAAAACGTTTGGAGCGGATGAAATGTCCATAAACGGATGCTGGACGGATAGAGAGGAAGCAAAACGGAGGCAGTGAGTACAGAACGGATACATCGCGTTAACCAACGGATGGCAAGGTTTTTTGTCCGTTTTACATCCTCTTTGCATCCGTTGGTTCAGTGTGACATGGGCTTCAGGAACAAAGTATTTAATAAGAATATTTCATTCATTCAGATCTAGGATGTCTTATTTTTGTGTTCCCTTTATTTTTTTGAGCAGTGTATGTCAATCAATAAAGTAAATAATAACACTGGTAAAGTATAGGGATCATTCTAGGCTGGGTCACAAATTGAACAAACAAATAAATGCAGAGTTTATTCATAAAGTCCTTGAAAACAACAGGATAATTCCCAAAAAGCCTGATGTCAGCCTTCAAGATTTTCGCTTTCAAAACCTTCTCCCTTTCCTTTCCATCTTTCGGCTGTCATAAGTAACGGAGGGAGGAGGGGGGATAATTGTGGGAAGTGAGCTGCAGATGTTACAAAGGGGAACTGTATAAACTGGGGGGGGGAATACATTCTTGCTTAGGTTTCTATTTCTTACTTGGCTTTCTATTCTCTGCGCAGCTGCAAACCTTTATCAAAATATGCCAAGGTTAACGGCCAAGAAGTGTCATCACCACGTGAAGATGTCCACATGATGACATTCACAACTTTTAATTGGAAGAACTATTTGAACTATTGGGGGCGGGAACATTGCCATCACTTTGTGTATGTGATTTATGCACCCATTTTCTCAGATTCAGAATTCTTTTGTTGCTACCACTTGACTTCCAGTAAAAGATATAATTTCTCTAATTAAAAGAGTCTAAGTATTTCTTTCTTGGATTTTGAATGGAGCAGCAGCCGACATTATTCTGAATCTCACCTTACCAGCCCACCCAGAGATATAACACAATTTCTTCCGAGGGGGTCTGAACACCATGTCAACTCCAACCAGTGACCAAGAAGACCTGGGAGCCACTGGAGGGCAAGATTTGCTGCTGCTAGAGGAAGAAAGGGAAGCTGAATTGTTAGCAGAGCTAAATCTTGGAGAGAAACCAGCTGTAAAACCCAGATGGTTCTTGGGAGTCAGCTGGAAGATTTCTGAAGAAAAGCCTCCCCTAGGAGTTACCACTACCCGTCAGCATGGAAGAGAGGAGCCATGGCAAGAGAGGGAAAGGAAAAACTTGTTATTAAATCAAGCCAAGCACCTCATAGATGAAGCCCTTGGAGAGCCTCACGCTAAACAAAGGTATGAGGGGAAGGAGGGGGAAGCAGTCCCAGGCAGAAGACACAGAGCAGCCACCCCCATAAATCAACCTGAGCTAGTGCCACAGGCAGGAGTTAAATCAACCTGAGCTAGTGCCCCAGCAGGAACAGTAATAGCCAGAAGATGTGGAACTCCAAAGTTGCCTCCACTGGAAGTAAAATATGGGGGGGATCCCAAGGAATTGGGATTTTTCCTGGCACAAGTTTGTAGCTATATGGAGGAATTCGGAGGGGATTTTCCCTCAGAAGCAGCCAAAGTCAGATGTGTTACCAGGGCTCTGGAGGGAACAGCTGCAAATTGGATGGTGACTTTGCATAATGATAATGCCCCCCAGCTGATGAATTATGACATGTTCATGACTGCGTTGCGGGCTAGATTTGAAGACCCATTGTCGGAATGTAAGGCCAGGATTAGAATGAAGACCATAAATCAGGGGCAGAGATCAGTGGCCGACTACACCCAGGAATTTAGAGAGCTGGTGAGTGATATTCGAGGCTGGTCCCAGGTATCCCCGATAGAAGCATGTAAAGATGGCTTAAATGAGGATGTATACCAGAGCTGCATTGCCAGAAGAGGCTCCAATGATCTGCAGATGTGGTATGTGTTGGCAGCGGAGCTGGAAATTGATCTCACCCACAACAGGCACCAGGGGGGTCTGGTTGGAGCAAGTCTTCCCCCCCACAGCTACGAGAAGCCTTCAAACCCCACAAGGGAGGGATGCCAGCGAGACCCAAGACTACTGCCTATTTCTGATGTGGGAAGGAAGGTCACTGGTCTGCCAACTGCTGGGTCAAGCTGGAACTAAAGGGGGCGCCAGGAGGAGGGAAAAAACATGAAAAAAACCTAACAAAGCCTCACAAAATGGTGCTCGAAGCAGAGGAGGTTGTAGAGGTCACCCCTTGAAAAGGAGAGGAGCTGAGGCTGACTTCTGGTTTACAGGGCTTCGGCAGCAGGCAGGAATCCACAATCATGCATGGTTTCTGCCTGGGCTCACCGCCAGAGCGCCCCGAGCCAGTTGGCTTCAGGGCTAAGCCACCCCGTAGAGGTTGGTGAAGACAGGGGAGACTTGAGCAGGGTCAAGGAAAGCCGCATCTTTCCTCCCCAGCTGGCTAAACTCCCTTTCCCGAAAGTGGTAGAGCGGCAGTCAGAAATGGCTGCCTCAAAGAAGCCCTCATCCGAAAAAGAATGTGCAGGAGGAAGAAAGTGCTGAAGTGAAAGTTTTGGCTGACCGGGATAAGAAGAAAAAATTAAGGCATCCTGGAACTTAAACTTTTTTAAAAAAAAATACATTGCTCCCAAAGAAGACTTGGAAGCAGCGAATGAAAGTGAAAAGGGAAAGTTGTTTTTTTTTCACTCTCCTTCCTTACGTTGACAGCAAACAGAGAGAAACTGGAAAATTTAATGCCAAGGGGATAATAAAGATTTCTGTTTATAAAAGGCAAAAAAAAAAAAAAAAGAGAGAAAGAAAATTTTCTTTTGCTGTAAGTGGGAAGGGAGAGGAAGAGTATAAGAACAGGATTTGGAAGAAGGAGATAGCCTGTAATCTTAAGAATCTAAAGCCCATGTCACATTACACCAATGGATGGAAAATGGATGTAGAACGGAGAAAAACACTTGCAATCCGTTGGTTAATACGATGCATCCGTTCTGTAGTCACTGCGTCCGTTTTTCTTCCTCTCTCTCCATCCAGCATCCGTCGACTGAGGTTCCATCTGCTCAAAAAGTTTTGAGCTGCTCAAAACTTTTTGAGCGGAAAATGTATCCAACATGTCCGTTCTGCATCTGCTAGGCATACAGGGAACATCCGTTCTGCATCTGTTGTCATCCGTTACATATCCGCTACATCCGCTAGGCATCTGCTGCGCATCCACGCAACTCGCATCCGCTCCAGTGGAAAATGGACACAGGGAGGAAGCGAAACGGATGTGGAACGGACGCACAGTGTTAGTAGCACGGACGGACAAAGGATGAAAGTGGATGGAGATCGCAAAGAAAGCATTTAAAATGGAAAAAACGTTCGCAGAGGGGACCTATCTCGGATATTAAGGATGTCTAGAGGATGCCTAGAGGATGCAGAAGGACACCTAGGGGAAAACCTATATTGCCTATAAAAAGGGAGAGCAACTCACCTGGATCTCACTTTCAGACCAGCAGCCCTGCTGTGCAGACCTCTGCAGCCTTCATCTGCCTCTTGCTCTTCCACAGCATCCATTGATGTCCATCATGGATCATAACACACTCCTTTTGGTAGTCAACATCATCCTACAACAGTGCGAAGCCATCTACATGCTCTTTCAACTGTTCTACGGGAAGAAAAGGAGACGGCAAAGAAGTGTCTCGGTCTAAAGATGGATCGGGAGAAGAGCAGATGGTGGAGCTGAGGAACGAAGACCCTCGTGCATTCCAGAACTTCATGAGGATGCCTCCAGCCATGTTTGACGAAGTTGTGCAGCAGCTGAGACCCAGGTTGACCAAGCCAAGCACCAACTTCCAGCCTAGCCTGGACCCAGGGCTCAAGGTGGCACTGACTCTGCGCCACCTGGCCTCAGGGAACACCTACAGGAGCATGCAGTATTGCTGGAGGGTGCCACACTACACCATCAGCATTGTGGTCAGAGAAGTGGTGCAGGCCATCATCGAAGAATACCTGGAGGAGCTCCTCCAGTGCCCCACCACTGAAGAAAGTTGCAGAGCAGTGGTATCAGAAGTGAAACTTCCCCCACACCGTTGGAGCCATAGATGGCAACGGCTCCTCTTCAGATGCCCAGGTATACAATGCCAGTGACCTCAAGGATGGGCTGGAAGGCAACCTCATCATGGGATTCCCAGATCCAGACCCCCTGCCCAATGACACACAAGATGTGCCCAACTTCATCGTGGGGGATGACGGCTTCTCCCTCAGAACCTACCTCATGAAGCCCTACAGTTCCAGACTCCTCACCCGTGAAGAGAGGATCTTCAATTACAGGCTGTCCAGGGCAATGCATGTGGTGGAGAACACCTTTGGCATCCTGGCCAACAGGTTCCAGGTACTTCTCACCACCATGCAGCATCGCCTAGAAACCGTGAGGAGGATCGTGGAAGCTTGCTGCATTCTGCACAATCTCATGTGCACCTGCTACCCAGTCTTGCAGAACAGGCTCGTGGCCCTCCAACAAGGCAATGGGGACACGGAGCCTGGGGAATGGAGGCAAGGGTGAAACCTGATCGATACTGAGGATGTGCAAGGCCTCAACAGAGCCTCACGTGAAGGGAAGAAGTAGCATAACCTCCTGAGACACTGGTGCAACTCCCCAGCTGGAGCAGTGGAGTGGCAAGACAGGATGGTAGATGCTTAATGGATGCTTCCTTCAGCCTGTCTCATCACACGGATGAGATTGGGCCATGAGTGGGCCTACAATGAACAGGGCATTTAATAAAGAGTTGTGTTTATGTTGACATGTGTGGATCAATGCTTACACTGTTATTGAAAATAATGGTCCATATGTGTGGCAGCTGGGAGGGTGGACCATACAGCCCCACTATGCTTGCACTGGAGGTTTATCTATCCCACAGCTATTACCCATCCCACAGGTATCCCTGCCCATCCCACTGCTATCTTAACCCATCCCACAGGTATCCCTGCCCATCTCACTGCTATCTTAACCCATCCCACAGGTATTACCCTTCCCAAAGGTATCCCTGCCCATCCCACAGCTATCTTAACCCATCCCACAAGCATGCAAAGGCTTAAACTACTTCTAAAAGTTTCCACCAAAACTTTATTTAATAAAGGAACTGAAGCAAGTGTGTGAAGCAAAAATAATCTTTATTAATAACAAGCTGTAAAAGAAAAATGACCCATGTCAAGTGTCCAAATAAAGTCCAAATAAAGTATCTGGCCATCTTCTGGGTCACTCGGAGGTGTGCCCAGTCTCAGGGGTGAAGGGTCCAGGTACTGTGGAGGTGGCTGCTTCTGGAGTGCTGGTCTGAAGCACCACTGGGGTGCCTGGCCCTGAGAGGAAAACAGGGGACGGTGTGTTGAGGAAGCTCTCAGACAGCTGGCTCAGCCCCGTGATGTTGAGATCACCTTCCTCCATGCCATGGGGTGTCAGCCTCAGTACCGATGACAGATGTACTGAGGCCGGGCTTGGCTGTGGGGTGGAGGAAGGAGCAGTGCAGTGGGGCTGTCTGGTCTGCAGCTGGGTGAGGACTGGCATGGGTTGCATCGGTGACATGGGTGGCATGGGTGGCATCGGTGACATGGGTGGCATCGGTGGCATCAGTGGCGTGGGTGGCATCGGTGGCATCAGTTGAACTGGTGGCAATGGTGGCGTCCGATGAGACTGTGCCTGGACTGGGAAGGGCTGCTGCCTGTGCTGCTGGACCTCCTGGTAGCCCTAGCCATGGTAGGTGAGGGCCTGTGGAATGCCTTGGAATGGGAGGGACATCACCTGGGGTGGAGGAGCAGACCTGGACTGGGTGGGAGCTGGTTCATCTGGATCTGGAGGGTTGTGAAGCAAATCGGTGATCCTGTCCTTCACCACCTGGTACTGGGGTACCGCCATGTCCGTGAGGGTCTGGTTCAAATAGGTAAGAAAGGGCTTGCAGTTGGAGGAGTCGGAGTCGGTGTGGACAAGCTGAGAGAGGAGATCTATGCTGCTCTTGATGGTGTCTCTCATCTCCAGCAGGACAGTGTGGCTCTGCCCCTCCTGTCTGGCTTTCTACCTTTCTGTGGAGGTGGAGCTGGGGGTGGATGCGGCTAGGACTGTGGTGGAAGTGCCGTCTTCCTTCTCCCACTGCATCAGGGAGTCCTCCACAGGCCCCCCCACGGGGAGTCAGGAGGGGGGGGGGGGGGGGGTCCCTCGTGGCACGCTCCACAGAAACCTGCCTGGAGACAGGAGCTGACTCTCTGCCGGAAGAGGACTGGCTCTCAGCAGGCTGCCTGAGAGAGAGGGTTGTGAGAGGGGCTGCTCCTCGGTGGCGGATCTCACCCTCCAGGAATCTGCACTTGGCCATGACGTAGGTCTCTCTGTCCATTAGCTTGACCATGGCCTGGCCAGATTTCTTGAGGTGCAGCTTCCTGTACCAGGTGTGCATGTGCTTCCACCAGCCGAGGAGCACCTCCAAAGTGTAGCCCAGGCTCTCTGCCTTCTCTCTCCAAGCAGCCTGCTTCCTTTTGGTGTCCCTGTAGAGCCTCTGTCCCTTCCGCCATAGATACGCATTCTCTCTCAGCCACTCCAGCACCTCATCCTCATGTTCCTCCTCGATGGTGTATTGCCTCTTGTCCCGTTCTCGTGTATGCCTCTTCCTCCCTTTGGCAGGACCACATGGGCCCTCTTCAGAGGGGCTTCGAGGTTGTAGGGGCTGCTCCTCCACACCACCACCAGCAGCAGCACCAGCAGCACCAGCAGGACCAGGATCAGCACCAGCAGCACCAGCAGCACCAGGATCAGCAGCAGCAGCACCAGCAGGACCAGGATCAACAGCAGCAGCACCAGCAGGACCAGGATCAGCAGCAGCAGAGTAAGCAACAACAGGACCAGGAGGACGAGCAGGACCAGGAGCATGAGCAGGACCAGGACCAGGAGCAGGACCAGCAGGATGAGGAGCAGCTTCAGCAGAGAAAGCATGAGCAGAATCACCACCGCCAGAAGCAGCGTCAGCAGAGTAAGCACGAGCAGAAGCACCACCGCCAGAAGCAGCATCAGCAGAGTAAGCACGAGCAGAAGCACCATCGCCAGAAGCAGCATCAGCAGAGTAAGCACCAGCAGAAGCAGCACCTCCAGAAGCATCATCATCAGCTCCTCCAGAAGTAGAAGCAGCAGAAGCCCCAGCCCCAGAAGAACAAGCCCGTGCTACAGAAGCCCCAGCAGAAGCAGAGTGAGGGCCAGGGGGTGGGAGGGTGGCCCTGTCCCTCTTGCCAGGGCTGGCAGCAGATGGCTGAGGCTTTCTCTTCTTCCCCATGGTTGTGGGGTAGCTGGCTGGCAGGCAGGAAGGCAGGTAGACTGGCAGACAGGTTGGCAGGCAGGCAGGCAGCAAGGCTGGCAGGCAGGCAGGCAGCAAGAATAGCAGGGAGGCTGGCAGGGAGGCTGGCAGACAGGCTGGCAGGCAGGCTGGCAGGAAGGCAGGCAGCAAGGCTGGCAGGCAGGCAGGCAAGACAGGCAAGGCAGGCAGGCTGGCTGGATGGATGGCGAGATGTAGCTGGAAGCAGGTCTTTCCTCTGAATGGTGACCTGCTTGGGAGCTGCTTCCCTTTATGTCCGCGGGGCTGATGCAATGCATCCTCCCCGCATGCGCAGTGAATGCTAGGCATCCGCTAGACATCCGCTAGACATCTGCTAGGCTTCCGCTAGGCTTCTGCTAGGCTTCTGCTAGGCATCCGCTAGGCTTCCGCTAGGCTTCCGCTAGGCTTCCGCTGTGCATCCACTTCATCCACTAGGCTTCTGCTCTGAATCCGCTTCATCCTCTCAGCGCACGCTCTGAATCCGCTCTTTCCATTCTGCGTCCGCTTTGCTCTGCTCCCCCGGAAGCCTAGTGGATGTGCCATCTGCTCCCATCCACTTCCATCCGCTATGCTTCCGTGGAGCATCCACTTTCCATCCACCCTGCATCCTCCCCCCATCCGTTCCTTTCCATGTTGTCCACTCTGGTTATGCAAATTTTTGCCCCTTTTGAGAGCGGATAACAATGGATGGAACATTTTTCTCATCCGCTGTGTCCTTTTTACAAATGTTTTGCATCTGTCGGCCAGTGTGACAGGGCCTTAAAGTTAAATTTGAACAGGACTGCTAAAAGATGCATTTTAACTGGAACTTTATAACTAAATACTTACCCCAGGAAGAGAAAATGAAAGAAGGAAGAAAGTGTAAAAAGAAACAGCTTGTGTGTATTTCGATTTTTTGGTGACTTTGGGACTTTTGGAATGATATTGGAAGGATTAAAAACACTTGGTGGTTGTTTTAAAAGAAGAAAAAAAAACTCTACAATGGCATCACTTGTGGATGAACTGAAAATAGAATTAAAAAAATATATAGAAGAGGAACAAGAAGGTAAGGGCTCTCTTGGTTCCGTTTTTCAATTCTTAGAAATGGTGATCTTTACCGATGAGAAACTACAAGAAAAGACTATGCAACAAAAAGACTGGGACAAAGAAGAAGCCATCTTTAATGAACAAATAACTTTACTTGGGGAAGAAAGGGGAAAGAGAATGGAGAATTTGAGACCTAAAAAAACAACCAAAAAAGGGAAAAATAAGGTGAAAAGTGGATATAACATGAGAAAGCAACAGAAAAAGGGAATACAGAAAAAGGGAAATTGAGGTGGAGAGACAGGGGGGTAAAAAGGGCAGAGAGAAGAAGGAAAGGAGGAGGGAAGAAAATGGAAGCTATAAGGGTGTGAAGCATGATGTAAAGAAACAGGACTTATTTAGAGATAACGGGTAAAAATTTAATTGAAAAAGGGATTCTGAAAAGGTACATATGATTGTATTGTTATATTTGTATTTAGAAATAATATTAGAAAATTGGAAACAACGTATGATTTAGTGAAACATTTCTGAATAAAATAAATGGAATGAATTAAATGAGAGAATTAATTTAGAAAGGAATGGGAACATTTTAATGACATCATGTTTTAAAATGCAAGTGAAGTGAGGGAGAAGTAATCATGGAAAGTTTACAAGCTTTCCCATAGAAGCATGATACCTATTTGAAAAGTAATGTGTTAAATGTTTAAAATTTAAATGAATATTAACATTAATGATAGAATTGAATTGGTATGGATCATTGTTTTAATTATATTATATATTTATACTTTTCTTTTTCTTTTTAAAATGTAGTGTCTAGCTTTAATGTACTACGCAGAAACCGAATGAAAGTTACATTCCATATTAAGCCCATGTCACACTGAACCAACGGATGCAAAGAGGATGTAAAACGGACAAAAAAGCTTGCCATCTGTTCGAAAACGCGATGTACTCACTGCCTCCATTTTGCTTCCTCTCTATCCGTCCAGCATCCGTTTATTGATGTTTCATCCGCTCAGAAAGTTTTGGGCTGCCTAAAACTTTTGCGCAGAAAATGTATCCAGTTCATCCGTTCTGCATCCGCTACGCATCCGCTACGCATCCATTACACATCTGTTATGCATCCACTATATCCGCTTGGCGTCCGTGGCACATCTACGCAACTCGCATCCGCCCGGATGCAGGGAGGAAGCAGAACGGATGCCGAACAGATGCCAAACGGATGCAGAATGGGTACAGCACGGAAACAAAGCGTTTAAAGCGGAAAAAACATTCACAGAGGGGACCTATCTCGGATATTAAGGATGTCTAGAGGATGCCTAGAGGATGCCTAGAGGATGCAAAGGGACACCTATACTGCCTATAAAAAGGGGGAGCAACTCGTCTGCATCTCACTTTCAGACCAGCAGCCCACCTGTGCAGACCTCTGCAGCCTTCATCTGACTCTTCCTCTTCCACAGCATCCAGTCATGTCCACCGTGGATCGTACCAAAGTCCTTTTGGCAGCCACCATCCTTCTACAACAGTGCGAAGCCATCTACAGGCTCTGTGAACTCTACTACGGGAAGAAAAAGAGGTGGCCAAGAAGCCTCTGGGTATGAAGATGGATCGAGAGAAGAGCAGAGTACGGACTGTACAACAAGCTGATGGTGGAGCTCAGGAATGAAGACACTCGGGCATTCCAGAATTTCATGAGGATGCCTCCAGCCATGTTTGATGAAGTTGTGCAGCACCTGACACCCAGTTTGACCAAGGCAAACAACAACTTCCGGCCCAGCCTGGAACCTGGGCTCAAGGTGGCAATCACTCTGTGCCACCTGGCCTCAGGGACCACCTACAAAAGCCTGCAGTACGGCTGGAGGGTGCCACACAACACCATCAACATTGTGATCAGAGAAGTGGTGCAGGCCATCATTGAAGAACACAAGGAGGAGCTCCTCCAGTGCCCCTCCACTGAAGAAGGATGGAAGAAATTTGCAGAGCAGTGGTATCACAGGTGGAACTTCCCACACACCGTTGGAGCCATAGATGGGAAGCACGTGGCCTGCAAATCTCCAGCCAAGTTGGGGTCCACTTATTTCAACTACAAGGGCTTCTTCAGCATCATCCTCTTTCCCATGTTCGATGCTGACTACAAGTTCATGTACATCGAAGCTTCAGGCTACGGCTCATCTTCAGATGCCCAGGTATACAACGCCAGTCACCTCAAGGAGGGGCTGGAACGCAACCTCATTGTGGGTTTCCCAGATCCAGACCCCTTCCCCAACTACACGCAAGATGTGCCCTACTTCATCGTGGGGGATGACGCCTTCTCCCTCAGAACCTACCTCATGAAGCCCTACAGTTCCAGACTCCTGACCCGTGAAGAGAGGATCTTCAACTACAGGCTGTCCAGGGCAAGGTGGGTGGTGGAGAACGCCTTTGGCATCCTGGACAACAGGTTCCAGGTACTTCTCACCACCATGCATCATTGCCCAGAGACTGTGAGGAGGATCGTGGAAGCTTGCTGCATCCTGCACAATCTCATGCGCACCCGCTACCCAGTCTTGCAGAACAGGCTCGTGGACCGTCAACAAGGCAATGGGGACATGGAGCCTGGGGAATGGAGGCAAGGGCGAAACCTGATCGCCACTCAGGATGTGCAAGGCCACAACAGAGCCTCACAGGAAGGGAAGAAGCAGCACAACCTGAAACACTGGTGCAACTCCCCAGCTGGAGCAGTGGAGTGGCAAGACAGGATGGTAGATGCTTAATGGATGCTTCCTTCAGCCTGTCTCATCACACGGATGAGATTGGGCCAATATATGTTGGGTGGGCCTACAATGAACAGGGCGTTTAATAAAGAGTTGTGTTTGTGTTCAAATGTGTGGATCAATGCTTATATTGTTATTGATAAAAAAGGGCCCTAGGTGTGGCACCTGGGAGGGTAGACCATACAGTCCCACTATGCTTGCACTGGAGGTTTATCTATCCCACAGCTATTAGCCATCCCAAAGGTATCCCTGCTCATTCTGCAGGTATCCCTGCCCACCCCACTGCTATCTTAACCCATCCCACAAGCATGCAAAGGCTTAAGCCAATTCTAAAAGTTTCCACCAAGACTTTTTTTAAAAAAACAAATGAAGCAAGTGTGTGAATCAAAGATAAACTTTATTGAACAAGAAGCTGTAAAAAAAAAAATGACCCAAGTCAAGTATCCAAATAAAGTCCACAGATAGCCAGCTACCTGGTCTCTGGCACTCTTCTTGGTCACTCAGAGGTGTGCCCAGTCTCAGGGGTGAAGGGTCCAGGCACTGTGGTGGTGGGTGGTGCTGGATTGCCTGGCCTCGAGAGGAGAACAGGGGAGGGTGTGTTGAGAAAGCTCTTGGACAGCTGGCTCAGCCCCGTGATGCTGAGAGGTCCTTCCTCCATGCCATGGGGTGTCAGCCCCAGTACTGATGACAGTTGTACTGAGGCCAGGCTTGGCTGTGGGGTGGAGGAAGGAGTAGTGTAGCAGGGCTGTCTGGTCTGCAGCTGGGTGAGGACTGGCGTGGGTGGCATCATTGGCATGGGTGGCATCGCTGTCGTCGGTGGCATCAATGTCGTGGGTGGCATCGGTGGCATCAGTGGAACCGGTGGCAACGGTGTCGCCCGATGACTCTGTGCCTAGACTGCTAAGGGCTGCTGCCTGTGCTGCTGAACCTCCTGGTAGCCATAGCCCTGGTAGGTGAGGGCCTGTGGGAAGCCTTGGAATGAGAGGGACATCACCTGGGGTGGAGGAGCAGACCTGGACTGGGTGTGAGCAGGTTCCTCTGGGTCTGGAGGGTTGTGAAGCAGCTCGGTGATCCGGTCCTTCACCAGCTGGTACTGTGGATCCACCATTTTCTTGAGGGTCTGGTTGACATAGGTGAGGAAGGGCTTGCGGTTGGAGGATGAGGAGTCGGTGTGGACCAGCTGAGAGAGGAGATCTATGCTGGTGCGGACGGTGTCCCTGATCTCCAGCAGGACAGTGTGGCTCTGCCCCTCCAGCTGTCCGGCTCTCTGCCTTTCTGCGGAGGCGGAGCTGGGGCGGGTGGATGCGGCTAGGACTGCGGTGGACTCAATGTCTCCTTTCTCCCACCGCACCAGGGAGTCCTCTGTGCACTCCACCATGGTTACCACACCTGTCCGCGGGTTCTCCACCGTGGCACACTCCACAGAAGCCTTCTTGGAGACAGGGACTGACTCTCGGCCGGAAGAGGACTGGATCTAAGCAGGCTGCCGGAGAGAGAGGGTCATGAGAGGGGCTGCTGGTGCTCCTCGGTGGCGGACCTCACCCTCCAGGAAGTTGCACCTGGCCATGACATAGGTCTCTCTGTCTGTCAGCTTCACAGTGGCCTGGCCAGATTTCTTCAGGTCTCCCTCTGACAGCCCACAGACAGGCAGTCCTCATCCAGCCAGGAGCCAGCGAGCCTGTCCAGGCAGGTGTCTTCAGAGGGCCCCATGGCAGAGCCCCCCCCGACAGATGCACTCCCCATGCCAGCAGACTTGGAGGATCCCGTGGAGGATGACGCCCTGCTGTCACAAATGGAGGAAGAAGTGGCAGTCACAAGAGACCAACGCACCCCACCCCCACCCCCAGCTCCACAGGGTGCAAGCAGAGAGGCAGACTGGAGGACCAGAGCCACACTGTCTTGTTGGAGATCAGGGACACAATCAAGACCAGCACAGAACTTCTCTCTCAGCTGGTCCACTTGAACAGAGGATCCTCCAGCCACTACACTTTCATCACCTATGTGAGCCACACCCTTAGAGATATGCCCGAGGCCCAGTACCAGGTGATGAAGGAGAAGATAACTGCACTTCAGCACAACCCTCAAGGCCCATCTGAACCTGCTCCTACCCAGTCCAGGTCTGCTCCTCCACCCCAGGTGATGTCACAGCCCTTCCATGGCTTTCAACAGCCTCTCACCTTCCAAGGCTATGACTACCAGGACTTCCCACAGCAGAAGCACACCTTCCCAGTTTAGGCACAGGTTCATCGCATGCCACAGATGCCACACCTCGCCCAGCTGCAGACCAGACAGCCCCACTACACTCCTCGTTCCTCCACCCCACAGCCAAGCCCGTCAATGGACAATCTGTCATCAGTCTTGTGCCTGACATCCCAGGTACTTGATGAAAGGCCTCTCAACCTCACGGGATTGAGTCAGCTCTCTGAGAGCTTCCTGAACACACCATCCCCTGTTGTACTCTTGGGGCATAGCACCCCAATGGTGCCTCAGACCAGCACTCAAGCCACAGCCACCTCCACAGTCCCATGCCACTTAACAGCTGAGACCACGGACATGTCTCAGAGTGACTGAAAATAGTGCCAGAGACTGAGTTGTTACTTTGCTTAAGACACTTTACTTGGTTCATTTTGCTTTTTTAATAAAGTCATACAGTGTACTTTACAGTTATTAAAGATTATCTTTGCTTGAGACACTTGGTTCATTTTTTTTACTTAATAAAGTGTTGGTGAAAACCTTGAACAAATGGTTAAGCCTTTGCATGCTTGTGGGATAGATAAGGATATTTGTGGATTAGATAAGGATAGTTGTGGGATACACAAGGATAGTTGTGGGATAGATAAACCTCCACTGCAAGCATAGTGGGACTGTATGGTCCACCCTCCCAGCTGCCACACATATGGACCTTTTGTATCAAAAATAATTTATTCATTAACACATTTAATTATTCATCAACACATTTCAAAATAAACAAAGCTCTTTATTAATGCCCTATTTATTGTAGGAACACTCAACATACATGGCACAATCTCATCAGTGTTATGAGACAGGCTCAAGGAAGCATCCATTAACCATCTATCATCCTGTCTTGCCATTCCACTGCTCCAGCTGGGGAGTTGCACCAGTGTTTCAGTAGGTTGTGCTGCTTCTTCCTTTCATGTGAAGCTCTGTTCGGGCCTTGTACATCCACAGTGTCTATCAGGTTACGTCCTTGCCTCCATTCACCAGGCTCCATGTCCCCATTCCCTTGCTGGAGGTCCACAAGTCTGTTCTGCAACACTGGGTACTGGGTGTGCATGAGATTGTGCAGGATGCAGCAAGCTTCCACGACAGTCTCTGGGTGATGCTGCATGGTGGTGAGAAGTATCTGGAACCTGTTGGCCAGGATGCCAAAGGCATTCTCCACCACCCGTCTTGCCCTGGACAGCCTGTAGTTGAAGATCCTCTCTTCACGGATGAGGTATCTTGAAGTGTAGAGCTTACTGAGGTAGGTTCTGAGGGAGAAGGCATCATCACCAATGATGAAGTAGGGCACATCTTATGTGTCATTGGGTAGGGGGTCTGGATCTGGAAAACCCATGATGAGGTTGCGTTCCAGCCCATCATTGAGGTCACTGGTGTTATATACCTGGCTATCTGAAGCTGACCCGTTGCCTGAAGCATCGATGTAGATGAACTTGTAGTCAGTATCAACCTTGGCAAAGAGGATGATACTGAAGAAGCCCTTGTAGTTGAAATAAGTGGACCCTGAGTTAGCTGGAGCTTTACTGGCCACGTCCTTCTCATTTATGGCTCCAACGGTGTGGGGAAAGTTCCACCTCTGATACCACTGCTCTGCAACTTTCCTCCAGCCTTCTTCAGTGGAGGGGCACTGGAGGAGCTCCTCCAGGTGTTCTTTGATGATGGCCTGCACCACTTCTCTGACCACAATGCTGATGGTGTTGTGTGGCACCCTCGAGGCATACTGCATATTTCTGTATGTGGTTCTAGAGGCCAGGTGGCGCAGAGTCAGTGCCACCTTCAGTCCAGGGTCCAGGTTGGGATGGAAGTTGGTGCTCGGCTTGGTCAACCTGGGTCTCAGACGCTCTACAATTTCATCAAACATGGCTGGTGGGATCCTCATGAAGTGATGGAATGCACGAGGGTCTTCATTCCTCAGCTGCACCATCAACTGGTCATACAGTCCAAACTCCATTCTTCTCATGATCCATCCTCGGACCCACACAGCTCTTGGATGTCTTCTTCCTCTCCTTGTGTATAAAAGATGAAACAGTCTGAACAGGTTTTGGTTCTGGTGATGAATGATCGCAACTATCATACGGACTGTGTCATGATTCATGGTGGAGAACAATGGATGATGTGGAAGAGCAAGACCAAGGCTGAAGAGGTCTGTACACCACGGCTGCTGGACTCATACTGAGATCCAGGTGATTTCCTCCCCCTTTTTATGGGAAATATCGGTTGTCGGCTACGTGTCATTCTACATACTCTAGACATACTCCAGACATCCTAAATATCTGAGATACATCCCAGATACAAACGTTTTGTCCGTTGTAATCCTTTATATATGAGATGCATCCGCTTACATCCTTTCTATTTCCGTGCTACTAACGCTGTGTGGACGTTCCATGTACCTTTAATTTCCTCCCTCTTTCCATTTTCAGCTGCAGTGGATGTGAGTTGCGGAGATGGCCAGAGGATGCAGAGAGGATACAGTGGAGGTTTAATGGATGATAATGAACATAGAACGTTTGTTGCACGTATATGTTGCGGATGTACATCGTATGCAGCGGAAAGTTCATCCGTTCACAAAGTTTTGTGCAGCTCAAAACTTCTTGTGCGGATGAAATCTCAGTGGACAGATGGTCGACGGATAGAGCGTATGAAACACGTATGCAGTGAGTACACAACGGATGCATCGCGTTTTCCAATGAATGGCAAGCTTTTTTTAACGTTTTACATCCTCTTTGCATCCATTGGTGCAGTGGGACAGGGGCTTGAATAATTATTCATAGCTACTCTCATAAATGTTTCCATGTACATATCCTTGTTACTCAAGGGTTATTCTGTACATCAATGACTATTTCAACTTCAACCACAACAATACACGAGCACATAATAGATACAAACTCAAGGTAAACCTCACCAAACTATTGCAGGAAATACAACTGTAGAAACAGAGTGGTCAATGCCTTGAACTCACTACCTGACTCTGTGATTTCTTCCCAAAACCCCAAAAACTTTTACCTTAGACTGTCTACTGTTGACCTCACTCCATTCCTAAGAGATCTTTAAGGGGCATGCAGAAGCTCACCAATGTTCCTACAGTCCCTGTCCTAATACTCCCTTTTATTCTTATCCATTTCATGTATTAATAATCATGTTTATACTTATATCTGTTATCCAATACATACTTGACAAATAAATAAATAAACAAATACATACATACATACATACATACATACATACATACATAAGTCTTTATTGATTAGCCCTTAGGCCTCATCAAAATGTAAAGTTCCAGTAACAATTTGCTACCAAAATTCAATAAAAGCAATTCAGAATGAAATTTGATAAAATAAATGAATAAAATAAAAAGGAGCTAGAGATCCTGGTTGATCTTTGAGATAGCAAAAAGGATGGAGAGCACTTTCCAGTAGTGGTTGGATGGTCTCCTGGATATACAAGACTATCATTATTTGTCCACCTTTACTCCATCTAAGACATTTCAGTTGTATTAGTGCTTTTATTCTATATGGTAGTCTTTTGGATTCAAAGAAGACATTCTGCTGTGAAGTTCATCAATGGAAACTTTCTCCACAAGTTTTTGGTTGTGTGAGACCCTGTTTCTGATGTTGTAATCATGGGATCAGATGGGATTTTTGCTAGTATACCAGCCTTTCTGGTGTGCAGCAAGCTCCCTGCTTGAGCTACTGGAGGCCATCTTGGGGCTGGCGGGTGGAGTTCCCCATACTTATGGTTCTGGAGGACTTCAACCTGTCATCTCTGGGTGTGTCCTTGGAAGCAACCCAGATGTTCATGGCCATCATGGGGGCCATGGGCATATCCCAGATTATTATGGGATAAATATTACTCTACTTGAGAGAGTAGTCTTGGATTTAAGATTATTTAACTTGTCATGGTCAGATCACACCCTGGTGTCCTTGAGGCTCTGGTTTGCTGCTCCCTCCACAGGGAGGTCCAACCTCCACAGGAAGGCCCAACCTCCACAGGGAGGCCCAGCACATTTTGATGGTCCACCCCCCAACAACTGATAGAGCCTAATGGCTTCCAGATGGAACTGGGGGATCTTGCTGCAAAGTCCTGAGGAAACTGTGGTGGTGGCCTGGAATTTAAAGACAGCCATGACTTCGGATAGGTTCACATCCATGCAGCCTTTCTTGACTCATCATTCCTGACCCTCCCTATGGTTCAACTGGAGGAAGACAAGGGATGACTTTGACTAGAACCAACTTAGAGCCACTATCATGGCACTAAGAGCAGTGAAATAGCAGTATTTCTCTGCTCTTATTGTTTTTACAGCATGCCACCTACCAGCCTTGTTTCAGTTTGCCTGTTCCTTCCTGGGTTAAGGGAGGCTCAGGAGATCTTTTACAAGACTGTGCAGAGAAGCTTATTCAGCACTTGATGGACAAAGTTACTCAGGTCCATTCCCTGTTAGATCCCATGGATGGTGATAGTCCATTCAAGATGCCTGGGGAGAGATCTTGTCCTGTTATCTGGGAATACTTTGATCCTGTTGGCCCTGGTGAAGTGGACAGGGCCCTTGATGCTGTCAGCATCACCACCTGTCAGTTAGATCCTTGTCCCTCCTGGGTGGTAAAAGCCTCCAGGATGGTGAGTAGCAGGTAGTCCAGGCAGTGATTAATACATCACTAGAGGAGGGGACATTTCCCTTTTAAGGAAGCCTGATAACAGTGTTCCAATATTTGAGGGGCTTCTATGGGGGTGGGGGTGTCAAACTATTTTCCAAAGCATCTGAAGGCCAGACAAGGAGTAATGGATGATAACTGAACAAAGAGAGATTCAACCCGGAAATAAGGAGGAATTTTCTGACAGTGAGAACAATAAACTAATGGAACAGAAGTGGCCTTCAGAAGTTGTGGGTGTTTCATCACTTGAGATTTTCAAAATGAGATTGGACTGCCATTTGTCAGAAATGGGGCCTCCTTCTTGGGTGTGGTGGGGGATTGGACTAGATGATCTACAAGATCCCTTCCAAATCTGTTAATCTTAATCTGTAACTCAGTTTCCATCTTTGCCAGCTTCACCCTCTCCTTCAGGACTCCAGCCAATTATCTCCCAAAACTTTTCACACATACTTTTCCATTATTAATTTTCTGTTAAGTTGACTATTATGGAGTCCATAAGGCTAGCTTGATCTTTAAAGAATCAGCTGTTCAACATATCCCACACCTTGTCCCATGCCATATTCCTTGCCTTTGGTTTCTTTTCTCTCTTTCAATCTTTCCAGTTATATGTCCAACCCAATTATCTGCTAGAATCACATTTCTGCCTGTCAATCACTGCCTTAGAACTGGAATCCCAAATTTTCACATTTCATACAGTTAAAAGAAACATTTTCCCACATCTAACTTTAGAAGCAGGGACCCTACTCTTAACTTTAGACATGTTTCAAAGGTACTGATTTCTCCCTTGGCATTACAAGACAGGCAGCACTAGAGTTCCATAGTGGCATCAACCAAGAGTGGCATCAAACTCTGTGTTATCTTCCCCCACAGTCTCTGGAGACAAGAGACCATGCTGAAAAACAAAGATATTGAATTATCTACTTCAGCTTCACTTTCTGGACATGTTCTGACAAGAAGGAACACAATCACTACAGAACAGTGCCCCCAGGGGATATCTGTGATTTTTCTATATGATATTTTTCTCTAGTTACTCCTTTGCAAATGGAGCCCTTGAAGAAGTTCAGGATTCCCAGGAGAGAAGTTTCATCAATCTGGTCTTTGAGCTATCTTCTGCTACTAATCCAGTGATTGTTTCAATGTAAACACCAGACTGAAGCAACATGGAAGGGATCTTGTGTCAGAAAAGGTTAAATGCTACAATAACCCTCTCTTTACAACATGTTTTGGGACTGGTAGGAGCTGTGCTCTTGAATGTGCCTTCTCTCCTTTCCAGATGAAGCTCGATTTGTCTCTATCCAATTCAGAAAAGCTACTGGCATTTTCATCTCCTGAGAATCATTTAGATTCTTCTAATGTTTCTTGTTCTTATTCAGAAAAAGCAAATTGATTGATTCATCTCTATGTATTGTGGATTTCTTCCTTGTATTCCTGAGGCTGCTAGTGTCTCTTCCAATCTCTGGGAACCTTAGAATCAAGTGCCCACTGAGTTTGGAACATCATGATGGAGAAAAACCATAGAGCTATTACAGACTAGGAGACCATCTCATTGGTATCATCACCACTGGAACAGAAATATCACATACAATATTGCTTTTCAACAAAGCTCCTAATAACCAGTCTGGCTTGTAAGTGATATGGTGTGATGAATGTATGAATTCTCTCCATCTGGAGCTCCAACACTGTTTTTCATTTCTTCTAATTTCATTTGCTCCTATGTTGCAAGACCTGTCCATTTTCATGGATCTTTTTGATTTCCATGATTTCTCCCCTTTATCTTATTTTGTGGAAGAGAATCAAATCCCCAAATGGGGCAGAAAGAAACATGAAAGAAATCCACATTATTTTCTGCTCTCTTCCAATCCTGAATCCATGCCTATTGTTTCCATAGATTTCTAACCCACTCACTTCCCAATTCTTATGGGAATAGAGCAGAGGTGGTATTCAGCAGATTCTGACCAGTTCTGGAGAACCAGTAGCAGAAATTCTGAGTAATTTAGAGAACTGGCAAATACCATCTCTTATTGACCTGCCCCCATCTATTCTCTGCCTCCTGAATCCCAGATGATTGGCTGGGTCTTCTATTGTTGCCCTGCACAGGAGAACAAACCTGGAAAGCAAGTTAGTGGGATGGGGAGGAAATGGGATTTTGCAGTAATCTTCCCCCAGGAGTGGGGTGGGAATGGATTTTTTTCAGTATCCTTCCCCATCAAGCCATACCCACCAAGCCATGCCACACCCACCAAGCCATGCCCACAGAACTGGTAGTAATTTTTTTTTAATCCCACTGGAATAGAACATTTATTTTTAGAATGACTTTTCTGGGTCACTTATCAAAATTCCTATTCCATTTGTTATGGTTTTGTTTGAATGATTGAATTATTTCACAATGGTTCCTGGGCCAAGGAAAATTGGTACTAATACACATTATGGTCGATTTGTGATACTTAACCCTGGAAGGAATTATCTCTATCTTATCTAACCAAATTAAAATCAAATTTTGATGAGTGACAATTGTTTGCTGCTGGTTTGGATCAATATTGGTTTAATATTCAATAGGCTTGTGGAGAAAAATAATGTATTAAATAGAAAGAAATATTTTGCTATTGGTCTTGATGATGGTGATATTAACATGAATTTTTTTAAACTAGCTTACCTTATGATGGATCAAGAATAGAATACTTTATTTTCAATATTCAAGTTGTCAATAAGACTCCCCAGCTCTTGCACAATTTGACACTTGGCTACTACATCTATGACAACTATTTGAATATATGTGGCACTTCAGATGCCTTGCTGGATATACTCTCTACTGGAGAAGCCAATGTTCCCAACTACAGCTGTGGAAGGAAAGACAACCTGTTGACTCTGGTTGATGGTGCTGAAAGGAACTTCTCTATCCAGATGTCAACATTAGTTGACTTCTCTATCCAGATGTCAACCCCTGTTGTAACTATGTATCATTCATGTGTTTGCAACTGTGTATCATTACAAGTATGTATCATTCAGGCATTTGCAACATTGTATTATTCACGTGTAGTCATTGAGCTTCTGTCTCTTCAGTGACCTTTGCAGGGCACGTACAAGGGACAAGGAGCTAAACATCTGTAGATAAAGCTTATTTACATTGTGAGTAGTTTGTCTGGCATGCAGCTTTGTAAAGAAGGAATATCCTGATTGAATTATAAATCTCGCAATCCTGTCTGACCTGGTATCTTGCCTGATCTGAGCTATTGTAAATGTTGCATATCCTGTCTGACCTGGGGTTAACCTAGGCTCTGAAAAAACAATCACCCCCTTTTGAAGGAGCATAATAAAAGAGCGTGTACCCAGACATTCTGGGCGCACTCATCCCGATGAACTTCGTCTCCTGTCGTTTCTTTCTCCTTTCGCTCCCTATCATGAGACGCCCATCTGATGCGGGATAGCAGATACCGCATTCTGGTGACCCCGACGTGATTCCCTAAGGGGGATACGTTGCGACGCGCTCATATCTTACCCGCTCGATGGGAGCTGTGCATCGCCAGGCCTGAAGCGAATTGCACATCATCGGATCTGAAACACGGTCTCGACTTTCGTAAGTATGGGCGGAAACTTTTCTCAACAACAGACAGAGCATCTGAAGAAATTGAGGGAGTTAGTTGCTTCTTCTTCTAAATATTCTGCTAATTTAAAGGGCTCGCCTGTAAAAATGAAACCTATTGCTACATTATTGACTTATGTATGGCAACGTTGTCCCAATTATCCAGAGAAAGGGTCCTTAAAAATCTCCACTTGGCAAAAAATTGGTGAATATCTCCATAGTCCTCCTCGTGCACCTATTGGCATTTTGGTCACTTGGAGGAAAATTATGGAGGCTTTAAAAGTCCATTATAAAATAGAAACAGGGAGTGTATTTGAATCTCCCCCACCAAGTTATGATAACTTTTCTGTCCTTCAACCCTCCGCTCCCGATGATCATAAGTCATTACGGGAGCCTCCCTCCATTCAATCCACTTCCTTAAATGTAAAGCCCTCGTGTCCTCCACCACCCTCCCGAGGTGGGGGGGGGGGTGTTGTAAAAGCCATTCAACAAGCCTTTTATGAAGGAGAAATGGATGAGGACACCCTTGCAGCTGCCTCCCTTTATCCTATCATACAAACCGGCAATCCTCCAGCTCCTCAGTATACCCCAATGCCGTACAAAATAATTAAGGATTTAAAAGCAGCTTGCAAGGATGTCCTC
>BLBF01015757.1:28880-44469 GCA_015471245.1 Laticauda colubrina
TATCCTATCATACAAACCGGCAATCCTCCAGCTCCTCAGTATACCCCAATGCCGTACAAAATAATTAAGGATTTAAAAGCAGCTTGCAAGGAAAATGGTATTCAATCTCGCTATGTACAGGGTCTTTTAGGATCAATAACCCAACCAGGCGCTGACTTGATAAATGCTGATTGGCGTACATTATTTAACATGATCCTCACGCCTTCACAATTTTTGGTCTGGGAGTCAGAATTTCATAAACGTACCGCAGCCGCAGCCGCTAGAGGCTTGCCGGCAAATGTCACTTTAGATATGCTTAACGGTACTGGCACCATGTTTACAATTGCCCAGCAGATTGCCACAGACGCAGCTGCTTTCCCTATATTACAGGATTGTGCTTTGGCCGCTGCTCGAAAGGTTGATAATGCGGGATGCGTGCCCAAATCTTTCTCTAAAGTTATTCAAGGACCTTCTGAGCCTTTTTCCTCCTTTATAAACCATCTCACAGATGCCTTAGAGAGACAAATTGATAATGAGGAGGCTTGTAATGAATTAAAATTGAAACTTGCTTATGAAAACGCAAACGCTGATTGTCAGAAAGTTTTGCAACCATTAATTAATAAGAAAAATGTTACCTTGGCAGATTATCTTACAGCCTGCCGAATCATAGGAACCACATCCCATTCCATGTCTATTCTGGCTACAACCATTACTGAAGGCATGCAGCAGAACATGGGCTCTCTTCTTCCCATTTCCCAACAAAACACTCGCAAAATGGGTAATTGTTTTAATTGCGGCAAGCCAGGTCACTTTAAGAGCCAATGCAGAGCCCCGGGCGGGGGAGCAAATATGTCAAGAAACCAGGTAGCTCGCCCAAAGACGCCATGCCCTCGATGCCAAAAGGGCTATCACTGGGCTAAGCAGTGCAGAGTCCAAAAGAATGAACAGCAGAATAACCCTGCAATCATTCAAAAACCTTTTTTGAATCAGGGAAACTAGAAACGGGGCAGGCAAGCAGCCCCACAACAAAGGCTGCTGAAACTTGCAACTTTTCTTCTTTTGCTTATGATCTTGTTGCTAATGAAACTGTTACTTATCTTCCTGGTGTCACTGACTTTCTCTTTGTACGTCCTTTTCAGCCTTTTCATATGCCCCCCGATATTCCAGTGCTAGTCTTTCCTGTAAGGGATTTAGCTGAACAAGGTATTCTTGCCTCTCCTTTTCTGCATGACCCCACTGTATTGTCTGATGTCTGTCTGTCTGTACTAGCTAATACAGAAGTTACTATAAATGAGGGGGATGTTGTGGCAAAAATGATTGTGCTCTAAGACCAACAACAAGAGCAACTCTATGCAATTGAAAGACCAATTAGTCAACCAAAACCTACGGTAACATTCTTATTGAATGGTCAATCCTTTCTTGGTCTTTTAGATACTGGAGCGGATATTTCTGTCATCCGAACCACTGAGTGGCCAAACACCTGGCCTGCAGATGTGGCACCAGCGGTGAGAGGAGTGGGGGGACTCCAGGAGACTCGCATTAGCAGAAACTGGGTAAAAGCCCATTCCCCTGAGTCTCAATGTGTTGCTTATATTAAACCAGCTGTAATTCCTCTGTATACTAATTTGTGGGGAAGAGACCTTATGTCACAGTTTAATGCACAACTTACCCTCCACTAACCATGCTTCGCTTGCATTTGACTCAAAATAACCCTGTGTGGATTGATCAGTGGCCTCTCCCTTCTATAAAGCTTGAAGCCTTACATTCTCTTGTTCAAGAACAATTAGATAGAGGTCATCTAGAACCTTCATTGAGTCGATATAATACCCCAGTTTTTGTTATCAAAAAGAAAAACGGCGCTTGGCACCTCCTTCAGGATTTAAGGGCTATGAATTCGGTCCTCCTTCCAATGGGACCCCTGCAATGTGGTCTTCCAAATCCTAACATAATTCCTCAAGAGTATGACCTTATCATTATCGATTTAAAAGACTGTTTTTTCTCCATTCCATTACACCAGTTAGATAGAAAATTATTTGCTTTTACAGTACCAACCTTAAATAATCAGAGACCTACCAAACGATATCAATGGAAAGTCTTACCACAAGGCATGTTAAACAGTCCAACTATGTGTCAATTTTTTGTGGATTTAGCCTTGCAACCATACAGGGACAAATATCCTCATTTTTTAATCTATCATTACATGGATGATATATTGGTATCTGCACCTGGCCCAAAGAGCACGGTATTAAAAACTCTGCCGTGCCTAACCTCCATTCTAGGTAAAGCAGGTCTCACAATAGCCCCAGAAAAAGTACAATCCAAACCACCCTTTTCCTATTTAGGTCACAAGTTAATTGCTTCAGCTGCTGTTCCTTCCCTTCCCCTCCCAACACTTCCCCCGAAACCCACACTTGTGACCTTACAACAGTTCCTGGGAACCTTAAATTGGGCACGTCCTTATTTGGGTTTGACCACAGCTACATTAGCTCCTCTTTTTAATGCCCTCACACAAGGTAAAGCCCCGTCTGATGTTATCATTCTAAATAAAAAGCAGTTGCAGGCATTAAAAGACGTTTCCCATTCACTGGCTACTCGATGGGTGGATCGAGCTATAGAGAATTGCCCTTTATCAATTGCTTTACTAAATACTGTTCAGAGACCAACAGCTGTAATTATGCAATCTCATCAGACACAGGTTCTGATTTTAGAATGGCTGCATTTGTCTCACACCCCACGGACCACAATCACTAGTAAAACCTCTGCATATTCCCAGTTGATCTTTAAAGGTCGACAAAGATGTAAACAACTCATGGGATGTGAGCCTGTTTCAATATTCACTCCTTGCTCACTGACCACGTGGGAAATGCTATGGTGTAATTCAGAAGAACTACAATACACTTTAGAAGAGTGGCCAGGGCAAACTTCTTGCCATTTACCAGCGGACCCACGTTTCACTTTTCTTAAAACACTCCCTTTTGAATGGCAATCCCCCCTCTCAATATCTCCATTAATAGATGCACCTACGCTTTATGCTGATGGGGGGAAAATGTATGGTGCTTGTGCATGGTACCAGGAGGGAGAGTGGAAAACTAAAATTACCCCTCCGCAATCTTCTGCTCAACAGGCAGAACTTGCTGCATCTCTTATTGCGTTTCAACAGTTTCAAAAAGCTCCTTTTAATTTAATAGTAGATTCCTTATACGTTTCTCAGATTTTGAAAAATATATATCAAGCCTATTTATCTCCTAGCATATCTGTTTCTTTGTTAAAATTGTTGCTTCCTCTACAACAATGTATCAACAGCCGTACGCATCCATTCTTTGTAGCACATATCAGGAGCCATCAACCTCTTCCTGGTATATTACAGGAGGGAAACAAGGTGGCAGACGCAGCTGCAGCAGCTGCATCAGGTAAATCAATTTGTAATCTGACAGCAGCCCAAAGCCATGACCATTTTCACCAAAATAAAAAAGCATTACAAAAACAATTTTCTCTAACTCAGGCAGAAGCTGCTGCCATTATTCAACAATGCCCCACATGCAGTAAGCAAGGACATTCCATTCCCATAGGAGTAAATCCTAGAGGATTAAAAGCTTGTGAAATTTGGCAAATGGATGTAACTCAGTATCCACCTTTTGCCCCTTGGAAATATTTGCACGTTTCCATCGATACATATTCAGGGTTTATTCTGGCTACTCCTCAAAGGGGAGAAACTGTAAAACATGTCATCAATCATTCAATTCATACCTTTGCCTCGCTGGGACGTCCAAAAGAAATCAAAACAGAAAATGGACCTGCCTATACGAGTTCTGCTTTCCAGGACTTCTGTAACAGATGGGATGTAACTCACAAGTTTGGGATTCCCTACAACAGCCAGGGGCAGGCTATTGTGGAACGAGCTCACTTATCGCTGAAACATGCTCTTGATCGATATTTGTTGCGGGAAAAACCCCCTAACCTCCCAGCATTGCAAAATTCTCTTAACATTTGTCTTTACACTTTAAATTTTCTAAATCTAACTGGCATTCCTCCCACTTCTGCTGCTTCACGTCATTTTTCCTCCCCCTCACCCCTCCCCTAACAGACCTCTGGTACATTATCGCAGATTGCCAGATCCCGCCTGGCAGGGTCCTGCTGAGCTTCTCACCTGGGGATGAGGCTACGCTGCGATTTTACTACCAGACAAAACCACTTGCTGGGTCCCTGGTCGGGCGGTAAGACCCTATCATGGGAATTCCTCCGCTACATCTGCATCTTAAACTCTTCCTGATATTCTTGCCTATATCCTCTTTGCAATTTCTACTTTATTCATATCCTACTTATACCTTTGTTCAACATGGTCATTGGACCACATTAGAATTTCGCTTTATTAATTATGATAGTGACTGTCCTATTGTTTGTTGGCATAATAATCTTCCCATAAATCTATCTCCTTATATTCACACATATTTCAACAAAACCTATGCTTCCTGTCAAAAGATTATTTGTGTTAAAGCCACTTCATTAACAGAAGGCTATTATACTTGTTCCATGTGGGTACGTCATGAAAATGCTACCCAAAGCTTTCACTCTGTCACTTCTGTTTTGTTTACAGAACACTCTACCACTCGTTCTTTTGTTCCTTCTTTACTCTTCCTATGGAACAGAACCTTAAAATCTTTTCCTCTATTCAAGCTAGATATAGGGGGACCTAAATGTCCTTCTCTTGTATTACGGGTTCCTTCAACCCAACTAACATCCTTGATGAATGACCAAATTAATCTTCATTGTCATTATTGTAATTTTTATCCTTTTTCTACTAATTGCATTACCTTCTCATCTCGTAAATGTTCTACAACTAACTTGTCCATAGTCCTCTCTCCTACTTGTGATGCTTTTATATACCCGAACTCTGATCCTGTCAACAAACGACGCTTCAAAAGAACTGTCCGTGACAATCCGCAGAAGCCTCATAGAAAATATAATATTACTTGGACTATAACTGACTTTCAAGGCATTCGTTTAAGCTCTACAACCAATTCTTCTCACATAGAAGACTTCTACCCACCACTTCAATTTGATTTGGCAGAAATGCTTGTAGGCTCCACCGCTTACAACTCACCTTCTCATCCAACTGAGCCTAGTCATAGAGTGGTAAATAAATATAGGTTTTATGTATGCCCCGGACAGCCCGTTTCCAACACTCAGTCCCCTGCCCAACGACTTCTCGACTGCGGGGGGTCATCGGATTACTTTTGCAAAGCCTGGTCGTGTGTTTCAACTGGACATATTTATTGGGATCCGGGCACTAAGGGTGATCTCATTACTGCCACTCGCACCACATGGGATATTCCATGCAGTGGTAAAAAATTGCCCAAATGAACCCGGTAACCATAAGGTTCACGGACCAAGGCAAGAAAAGTACCCTATGGGACACTGGCTTGAAATGGGGTGCCCGCCTAAAAGGAGTCTGGCTGGAAAAGCATTATGGAAATATTTTTTACATTCAACGTCACATTGAACTCCCTCGCTCTAACCTGGTGCGACCACATGAAAAGGTTATTAAATCCCCATTCTTGCAACCCATAACACAGGGAGTTAACCCATTGATTCCATTGATCAAAGCTTCCTATGCTTTGCTGAACTCCTCAAGCTCATCAATTGCCTCCACATGTTGGCTTTGTGTTTCTGCCTCTCCACCTTTTTACGAAGCCATCGCTTCCCAAGAATCCATTGCTAATTCCACATCAGACGAACGTTGCCGTTGGAAGAACTCCACTATTACTGTTTCTTCCATCACTGGGGTTGGTTGTTGCTTGGGAAATATTCCATCCAATTACTCACAATATTGTCATAATGTTTCTAATGGCTATCATTGTAATGTATATCTTCCTAAGAACCGCCTTGGCCGCACCCACACCATCAGGGGATACTCTGCAGTCTACACCACTTCAGGAGGAAATTTAACATCACGCCTGAAAGGAATGTATTTTATCCCTGGCAATAATTCTGTCTGGGCTTGTTCCACCGGTCTCACAGCATGTGTCTACGGGGATGAACTTGTTAAATCCAAATCATTTTGCATTCAAGTATGGCTTGTACCAAAAATTGACGTGTATAACTCTGATGATTTTATATCCCTACAGGCACCCATGGAATACCCCCTCAGAGCAAAGCGGGAAATTATTAGTACTCTCACTCTAGGTCTACTGCTTGCTCTGGGCACCACGGGCACAGCCACGGGCATTGCAGGACTAGCTGTCTCTGACCAAAAAGTTATAGCTCTGGGTTCAGCCATTGATGATGATTTATTACGAATTGAGAAAACAATTATAGCTTTGCAAAACTCCTTGACGTCCCTCTTGGAAGTGATCTTGCAGAATCGTAGAGGCTTAGATCTGTTATTTTTAAAACAAGGGGGATTGTGTGCTGCGCTTAAAGAAGAATGTTGTTTTTATGCTGATAGCAGGGGGATCGTGTTGGATTCTATGAAAGAATTAGAAAAACGCTTAAAAGATAGAGAAAAAGAAAGGTTAAACATGTATAATTGGTATCAAGGCTTGTTTTCTATTTCACCATGGCTTACAACCTTTTTAACTGCATTGGCAGGACCATTAATAATCATTATATTGATATGTATTATAGGACCTTGTTGTTTTAATAGAATATTGCAATTTTTGAAAAATCAATTATCCTCCATAACTGCTAATGTTAATGTGTTATTGCAAGCTCATGTTAAGTCCTTAACACCGGACGAAAAAATGTCATTGCTGAGTTACCGCTCCTTGGACAACCCTGACGCTGACGGGTCGCACTCCTCCCTAGATGACTGGGACGGCGAACATTTCAGAAAAAAGGTTCCTGTCTTCTTGGACAAGGAAGAAGACTCGTCATAAATAATAAAAACAGAGGAGATGTTGTAACTATGTATCATTCATGTGTTTGCAACTGTGTATCATTGCAACTATGTATCGTTCAGGCATTTGCAACATTGTATCATTCACGTGTAGTCATTGAGCTTCTGTCTCTTCAGTGACCTTTGCAGGGCACATACAAGGGACAAGGAGCTAAACATCTGTAGATAAAGCTTATTTACATTGTGAGTAGTTTGTCTGGCATGCAGCTTTGTAAAGAAGGAATATCCTGATCAAATTATAAATCTCGCAATCCTGTCTGACCTGGTATCTTGCCTGATCTGAGCTATTGTAAATCTTGCATATCCTGTATGACCTGGGCTTAACCTAGGCTCTGAAAAAACAATCACCCCCTTTTGAAGGAGCATAATAAAAGAGCATGTACCCAGACATTCTGGGCGCACTCATCCTGAGGAACTTCGTCTCCTGTCGTTTCTTTCTCCTTTCGCTCCCTATCATGAGACGCCCATCTGATGCGGGATAGCAGATACCGCAAACCCCTACAAAGTCTCACAGGTTTGCATGTTTATTTCTCTATCTGGTAAATTAAGTAGAGTGGTGATGGGTGAGTGATAGAGCCAAGCATATCTTGTCTATGGAATTTTCTACAAGAGGGAGCAAGGACCAAAACAAACAAATCTTCTTATCACACCATCCTTATTGCTTTGGGGGTTTCTACCTCACACTTGTGAAGTGAGCAAAGGCTTTGTGCTCAATTAAAAGAAACTTCTGGGCAACTGGAAGTTAAGCAGTGAAAGCTCATGTTGTCAGCATTCCAGAAAAACAAACTCCAACTCCACATAATCTTAGACAAAATAATGACAATTTCAATTTTTCCGATTCATGGAAAGAATCCAAATGAATTATCTTATCTCCTGTTGATAAATCATATGTTCCATGTCTTTTACTGTCTTTTACTGATAAGAAAATTCTTTTTACTTTTTCAGATTAGTTTTGAAATTGCTTCAGAGGCTTTGAATGAAAAAAAGTCAGTTTCCTTTTTTCCACCGGACATCCCTCAAAATTTCCAACACTCAGGAATTGTCCAACTGCTCCTCCATTTCAGATGGACCCTGATTGGTCTCTTTGCTTCAGAAATAGAGAAAGGAGAGAATTTCATGAAAATCTCATGAAAATTTCATGACTCCTTTGCTTGTCAGGAATGAACTTTGTGTTGTTATATCACAACAATTCTCAACAGCTACACCCACAGAATTCTTCAGGGAAGCCATGTCCAAGTGGAGACAAGTCAATGTCTTTGTTCATTTTGCAGAATATGATCCTATTTGGGACAGAATCCTTCCTTTCCATTTAACCCTTGAAAGTTTGCCAGGACTCACTGAAGGAAAAGTCTGGATCATGACAGGTTTAGGAATGTATGAAATAAGAAAGAACAAACTTCTCAAACACATCCATAGTATTTGGAATTATAGTTTGGGGCCAAATGAAAAGCCAAAAAATGATGCCTTTGAACCCTATTTATTTCTAAACCCTTAGTTTGAAGATCAGCCTTTTGAATGTTTGCTTTCAAAGCACATCTTTTCTGTCAAAGGCCGGAGACGATGCATTCAGAAATCACCTCTGGGAACCCAAAAGGAAGGGAACAAGTTCCAGATCACAAATGATGAACATTATTACAGTTTCATTAAGACTCTGGCCCATGCCTTGAATGCTGCATATTCCTCCAATACCAGAAGGAAAAGAAAGGAAGGCAATGAGAGTTTGGGCACTCCAAGGCTACATCCATGGCAGGTGGCATAAGTTCCATTTAAGAATATAAAGGAAAAGGAGAACCTTCTCAATGTACTTGTACTAAAAAAAAAGCCAAATGATTTGGCCAATCTATCACCTGGGGAAATAATGCCATACCACAAAATGTCTAAACCACAAAAGATACGTTTTGATATTAACCACTTCTGATTTTAAAATGTTTTATGCATTTTTAAATAAATTCCGCTATGTATGGTTTCGTGGTTAGCATCATAGAATTTTAACTTTGTAAATTTGAAGGAGAATCTGAGACCATCTACACTAACCCCTACTGTCTGCAGGAAGTCCAGTTAAAGCTTTCCTGACTAATGGTTGCCCTATCTTTGCATTAAGGCATTCCATGAAGGGGAGACTGAACTTGTCTATTTTACTAGCTCAGTTCTACAATTGTTCCTCCCATTCATCCAGAATCTCCTCTCTTGTGACTGAGTTCATGTCGGAATAACAGTGAGAAAATATTAAACCTCTGAGTAACATGTTTCAGTTATTTGAAGTATTGATCTCCCCAAACCAGAACATTCATTTACAGATATTCTTTTTTTAATTGATTTTCTATTAAATACATTTCTTTATCAACTGAGAGATTTTGTAAGTTGGAGAAGCTGCTCCCAGATTTGTTATTATAAGACCCATAGAATAATGATCCAGGTTTTTGTCTAATGTTTTCAGTGTCAATCTATCCATTTCTACACAGTCTAGTGTCTTGACTATTTCTTCATCTCGTGGTATATCTTCATTTTTCCAATATTGTGCAAAAATAATATCCTCACTGCTGTTAAGATATGTAATATTAAATACATACTTTTCTTATCAAGTTTTTCTGATATTATACCTAATAAAATAAATAATATAATAATATAATAATGCTACCTAATAAATAATATCTAATAAAAATAATTCAGGCTTTAATCTACATGTTTTCCTGTCATCTTTCCTAGCCACCTGTGTACCTTTACCCTTTTTTTTTTTTTTTCTTTGACAGAAGTCCACCACAAATGATAGAATGTTCCCATTTTTTGGTTATATTTCTAACATTTGCTAGACATATTTTTAAATATTTTAGGTGATAGATGCTGTCTATAAAACTTTTAATATAAATTTCCTTTATAAGAAGTCACCATTGTTAATTTATAATTTGTTTTTCATATGTTTTGCAGGTAATCAGCTTGTTGTTTTCTAGGAGTTTTTGAACAATCTATTTTTGTTGTTGTTGTTCTTTTTATTTGTCACCTGCTCTGGAATTTTCCCTGTAATTGATCAAATGTGTCAATTATATTTTGTCAGTAAAAATTCTGTCAATATATGTTTGAAAATTTTGTTTTACTTCACTTATGAAAATAGTGGTAACACTTTTTCTTCTAATTAAACATTTGTTGAACTTAGATAACTATATTTGCAAGTTAGACAGCTGTACAAGTAAGAATCAAATGTGAAAATATCATGTGGACTAAGAAACCTATAAAGCCTTAGTAAGATCACACCTAGAGTACTGCATCCAGTTTTGTTCATTACATTATAAAAAAGATGTTGAGACTCTAGAAAAAGTGCAGAGAAGAGCAACCAGGATGATTAGGGGACTGGAGACTGAAGCATATAATGAACAGTTACAGGACCTAGACTTGGCTAGTCTAGTGAAGAGAAGGACCAGGGGAGAAATGATAGCAGTGTTCCAGTATTTGAGAGGCTGCCACAGAGAGTAAGGGGTCTAGTCAGTGGTGGGATTCAAATAATTTAACAACCGGTTCTCTGCACAAATGATTTCTTCCAACAACTAATTCACCCAAACTGCTCAGAAAGTTAACAAACGGTTCTCCCGAACTGGTGCGAACTGGCTGAATCTCATCACCAGGTCAAGCTATTTTCTAAAGTGCCTGTAGGCCAGACAAACAATAATGGATGGAAACTGAACAAGGAGATACTTAACACAGAAATAAGGAGAAACTCTCTGACAGTGAGAACAATCAACCCTTGGAACAGAAGTTGTCCTTGGAAGTTGTGGGAGCACTATCACTTGCAACCTTCAAGAAAAGACCTCCACCATTTGTCAGAAATGGTGTTGGGTTCCTGTTTGGGTGGCAGGTTGGACTAGATGACCGATAAGGTCCCTTCCAACTCTGATTATCTGTTATCTGTTAAGCCAAGATTTCAACTTTTAAAAATCCTGGATGTTTCCATTCTAGTTTCACCCCTTTCTAGAGAAGAATGAGTTTTGCAATCTTTCCTACTTTAAACTCTATATGGACCAAAATGGAGATGTAGCAGCAGATCTGGTTATCATGAGCTTGTTGGTTTTCCTTGAAAAGGATTGCATGATCCTGCAGTTGGGGACTTTTAAAAGACAGAGACTTATGTTCCACCAAGATGCTATGTCAGAGCTAAAGTTGCTCAACAAGATGGGTGAAATGTTGGCATTTTTTGTCTGTTTTCAAAGCTTTAGCATCCATTTCAAGTGGCTAAGCCCATAATTATCATGGTGGATGACTTCACTGAGAATTGAATGTGGGGAATAGAAAACCTACAGTTTCCCTAGACTGCTTAGGAGGCTTCAGAATGCTGAGTGAGGTACTAACACTACTCTATAAATCCTTAGTAAGACCACAACTAGAATACTGCATCCAATTTTGGTCACCATACTATAAAAAGATGTTGAGACTCTAGAAAAAGTACAGAGAAAAGCAACCAGGATGTCAGCCTTCAAGATCTTCTACTATCGCTTTGCATCTTTCGACTGTCATAAGAAACGGGGGGGAGGGGAGGTAGGGATAAGACTGGGAAGTGAGCTGGTGGTGTTACATTCTTCTGTTGTGTAAATGAGGGGGGGATCATACAATAGAGTTAGCTTTCTATTTCTCACTTAGCTTTCTTTTCTCTGCGCAACTGCAACCCGTTATCAAAGTATGCCAAGGTCAACAGACAGAGGCCTCAACATCACCTGAAGATGCCCACATGATCATATTCACAACTTCTAATTGGAAGTTTCATCTGAACTACTGGGGGTGGGAACACTTCCATCACTTTGTATATGTGAATTGCGCGCCTAATTTCTCAGATTCAGAATTCTTTGGTTGCTACCACTTCACTTTCAGTAAAAGATATATTTTCTCTAAACTAAAGAGTCTAAGTATTTCTTTCCTGGATTTTGAATGGAGCTCCGCCTGACATTATTCTGAATCTCTGCTACCAGCCTACCCACAGAGAACACGCAATTTTCTTCCGAGGGGGCCTGGACATCATGTCATCTTCAACTAGTGATCAGGAAGACTTGGGAGCCATTGGAGGGCAAGATTTTCCACTGGTACAGGAAGCCCAATCGCTAGCAGAGCTCAGTCTGGAAGAGGATCCAGCCCAGATGGTCGGTGGGGGTTGGCTGGAAAGATCTGGAGAAGGACCCCCCCCCCAGGATCACAACTACCCACCGGCGTGGAAAAGATGAGACATGGCAAGAGAAGGAAAAGAGAGAACTCTCACTGAATCAAGCCAGGAGACTCCTTGATGAAGCCTTTGAACAACTCCAAGCTGCACAAAGGTATGAAGGGGAGGGAAAGTAGCCCCAGCCAGAAGAAGCAGAGCAGCCCCCTCTCCCATAAATCAACCCGATCCAGCAGCAGCCCCGGGGCCCTCAGCGGGAAGTGTAATTCCTAGAAGGCGTAGAGCTCCTAGGCTGCCTCTGTTAGAAGTAAGATACGGGGGAGATCCGAAAACCTTGGGATTTTTCCTAGCTCAAGTTTGGAGCTATATGGAAGAATACGGGGAGGATTTTCCCTCAGAAGCAGCCAAGGGCTCTGGAGGGAAAAGCTGCAAAGTGGATGGTGACCTTGCATAATTATAATGTTCCCCAGTTGATGAACTATAACCTGTTCATGATTGCACTGCGGGCTAGGTTTGAGGACCCACTGGCAGAGCACAAGGCCCGGATAAAATGAAGACCAGAAATCAGGGGCGGAGGTTAGTGGCTGACTACACCCAAGAATTTAGACAGTTAACTGGTCATATCCGAGGCTGGTCCTAGGAAGCCCTGATAGAAGCGTTTAAAGATGGTTTAAATGAAGATGTGTACCAGAGATGCATTGCTAGAAGAGACCGCAATGACTTGCAGATGTGGTAATTGCTGGCAGAAAAAGTGGAAATTGATTTAACCCGAAGCAGATGGCGGGGAGGTTCTGGGTGGAGCAAGCCTTCCCCCCCACATCCTCAAGAGGTCCCCAAATCTCAAAGGGGAGGAGTGGTGGCAAGACCCAACCCCTCGGCCTACTTTCGATGCGGGAAGGAAGGTCACCGGGCTGTGAACTGCAAAGTCAAGCTGGAACCAAAGGGGGGCGCCAAAAGAAGGGAAGAAACCTGAAAAGTCCCCAGCGAAGCCTCGCAAGGCAGCACTAAAGTCGAAAGAGATGGCAGAGGTCACCCCTCCTGTAGGAGAGGAATCAGAAACACCAGTGACCCCTGAGGAGGATGATTTTGACTCGGAAGACGACTTCCTGGTAAGCTTCCAAGCGTGGGCCCTATGACCATTCCAGTGAAGTTGAGGGTACCCAATTCAGGGGTCGAAGGGGAAATGCTAGCCCTGTTAGATTCTGGGTGCACAAGATGTATAATCAACACGGAAGTTGTGAAGAAAATGGGCTTAAAACTAAAACCTTTGAAGATGCCCATTTCCTTTTGCCAACTAGATGGATCAGTGGATGGATCACTTGCCCTGCACGTTTTATCACGGAATCTATAGAAATGATCATGGGAGAGCTTGATGAGACTCTGCGTTTTATTGTGGTCCCTGGGATGGAGCAACCATTAATACTGGGATTGCCCTGGCTCCAGAAATGGAACCCCCAGGTTAACTGGAGAAAGGGGTTGTTGTGCATACGCACCAAGCAGTGACTGGGAAAAGAGGGCAGATCTCAGCCAAAGCTTCAGGTCCCGATTGAAACAGCTTCCATGGGTACTGAACCCGTGAAAGGGGAGGAGGAAATTCCCAAAGAGTATTGGGATTTAAAAGAAGTGTTCAGTGAGAAGGCCTCGGATGAGCTTCCGCCTCATCGACCAACAGACTGTGCTATTGAGATTTTGCCTGGGGTGAAGCTCCTGAAACCGAAGTTGTACTCAGTGACACCACGGGAATTGGAGGAGCTAAGATTGTTTATAGATAAAAATCTGGAACATGGTTTCATCCAACCTTCTAGGCCCCGGGTAGCGGCCCCAGTGTTGTTCCGTGAAAAGAAAGATGGTTCCAAACACTTGGTGGTGGACTACAGAAATTTGAATGCTATTTCCGTTGAAAACGTGTACCCCCTTCCTTTGATGAAGGACATGTTGGCCCACCTAACGAAGGGGAAGATTTTCACGAAGTTGGATTTGAGAGAAGCATTCTACCGAATTCGAATTAAGGAAGGGGATGAGTGGAAGACCGCTTTTAACTGCCCGTTGGGTTGCTTCCAATTCAATGTTCTTCCTTTTGGTTTACAAGGGGCCCCAGCTGTATTCATGCAGATGATCAATCAAGTGTTACATGAACATTTATACAGGGGGGTTCTGGTTTATCTTGATGATATCCTTATCTTCACGGAAACTCTGGATGAACATGTGAAACTGGTGCGGTTGGTTCTACAGAAACTGTGTGCCGCTAAGTTGTATGCTAAATTGTCAAAGTGTGAATTCCATCAAGAAAAAATTGACTATTTGGGATATCGCATTTCATCTGAAGGCATAGAAATGGATCCAGAGAAAGTGTGTGCCGTATTGGAATGGGCTCCACCACGCACCAGAAAACAACTTCAAAGCTTTTTGGGATTTGCACATTTTTACTGGCAATTTATCCCGACATTTGCTAAGATAGCAATGCCCATCACAAATCTCTTAAAAACAAAAGGGGAGGTGAAGCCAAGGCCGGGCAAGCCGTTGGAGTGGTCCATGGAGTGCCAAGCAGCTTTTCAAAAGCTAAAACGACTGTTTGCGGCAGAACCAGTGCTAAAGCACCCAGATATGGAAACTCCTTTCGTGATTCAAGCCGATGCAAGTGATGTGGCTGTTAGAGCGGTGTTACTTCAAATCAATGAGAAAGGGTCCTTACAGCCTTGTGCATATTCCTCCCGTAAGCTGTCTGAAACAGAGAGAAGGTGGGCCGTCTGGGAAAAATAAGCTTTTGCAGTCCATTGGGCCTTACTGACCTGGAGACATTTCCTGGAAGGAGCAAAACATCCATTTGAGGTATGGACTGATCATAAAAATTTGGAAGCCTTAAAAACACCCCGGAAACTGTCCCCTAAACAAGTTCTCTGGGCCCAGTATTTCAAGCAGTTCAATTTCTCACTGAAGTACATTCCAGAGAGGAAGAACTTCATGGTGGATGCTCTCTCTAGACTACACCAATATAATAGTATGCGCCAGGAGGTGAGAAGCACAATTGTCTCAGCCAAACATCTAGCCGCCCCAGTGATCACCAGAGCCCAAAAGAAGAAACAAGAAGTGCATTTATCGAATGACCTAACCGAACAACTAAAATAAGCTTTAAAACTGGATGAATGGTTCCTGGCTCATTCAAGTGACTATACAGTTAGAGATGGTTTGGCTTGGGTGGGGACCAAGTTGTATGTGCCACAGGTGCTGAGGGGCCAAATACTAAAACAAGCTCATGATTCTAAAGCAGCTGGTCACTTTGGATTTGTGAAGACCTTACACCTGGTTCAGCAGCAATTCTGGTGGCCTACTTTAAAGAAGGACATTGAAGCTTATGTAGCTCGCTGTCCAATTTGTGCTTTGGCAAAGAGACCTCCTGGTAGGCCAGTAGGGCTGTTACAAAATGTTGCTAGACCAACGGCCCCCTGGAAGGAAATCTCTATGGACTTTATAGTAGAATTACCCGAAAGCAGTGGACACATGGTTATCTGGGTAGTGACTGATTTGTTTTCCAAACAAGTACATTGCATACCTTGTTCCAAGATTCCATCTGCTAAGAT
>BLBF01015758.1:0-10138 GCA_015471245.1 Laticauda colubrina
AGTTGTTTGGATTTGTCCCAAAGTAAGGGGTGAATCTTGTTGCTTAGTCTGAGGTGAAGTGTGAGGAGTTTCTTTGTTGATTTGGTCTAGGAGGAATCATTTTGTGTGAAGTTCATTTCTGATAAGGGCTAATTCTGTTATTTTTAGGATGCGTTTGGTGGCTGCTGTGTTGGTGTGGAATTTCAATTGGAAGCTTATGGGGATTAAATTTTGATCTCAGCAGTTGCGTAGGAAGGTGAGGTCACATAAAATGGAAGCTGTTTGGACTTCAAGTCTTTCATAAGTCCTGGTCAGATGGTGGGTTTCCTCCCCGTAGAGGCACAATATTTGTTTTCTGAGGTTTTTACGGGTATTTGTATGTGGATCTTTGGTTATTCGGGTTTTCTCCCATCTAAAATTGGAAGTATCTAGGCAACATTTCGATGAAGTCTCATTCATCATCTTCAGGCTTGTTTCTTCAGCTCTGTGCTTCTCAGAGTAATGTGAGCTTGCAGCTGCTTCTTCCTTTTAACTGCTAGTTTAGGTGTGACTTGAATGGGGGGGGGTTGTCTGTGTTCTGATTGGCTGGGGGTGTGTCCTCATTGGTTGGGGGCTTGGCTGTGTTCTGATTGGTGGGGGCTTGGCTGTGTTCTTATTGGCTGAAGGTGTGTTCTGTTCAGGTGGGGGCTTGGTTGTGCTCAGGTTAGTCTTAGTTGCTGGGGGATTTGAGCTGGTGAGCTGTGATCCTGTTGTTTGGCTTCGCGTTGGTGGGTGTGCCACATCTTCATGGTGGGTGTCATTCTGCTTCTTGTATGGGTCAGAGGGTTTTGAAGCAGGTAGTGGTGCAGCTGTGGTACGGCTTCTTGGCCGTGGTCATGTCTAATCTTCTGTGTGAGTGTGAGTCTTTTTTCTACGTGGAAGTGTGGTGGTAGCATCTTGTGTGGCACTCATGGGTGTGGGTCTGGTGTCATTCTTCAAGTTAGGTACTTATTTATTATTTATTATCATTCCAGTTCATTGATATCATAAAGAAACAAAACCTACAACCCAGTGACCTACTAGTGAGCTTCGATGTCATATCCCTCTTCACCCAAGTGCCTATAAAAGAAGCCTTGACAGCCATCCAAAACTAATACAACCCCCCAAGAACATCCGAGATCTTAAGCCCATGTCATACTGAACCAACAGACTCAAAGAGGATGTAAAATGGGCAAAAAAGCTTGCCATCCGTTGGAAAACGTGATGTATTCAATTCATCCGTTTTGCTTCCTCTCTATCCCTCCAGCATCTGTCTTTTGATGTTTCATCCGCTCAGAAAGTTTTGGGCTGCCCAAAACTTTTGTGCGGAAAATGTATCCAGTTCGTCCATTATGCATCCCCTACGCATCCGCTAGGCATTCACTATGCATTCGTTACGCATCCGCTATATCCATAAGGCATCCGCTACGCATCCACGCAACTCGCATCCGCTTGGACGCAGGGAGGAAGCGGAACGGATGCAGAACGGATGCAGAACGGTAACAAAGCATTTCAAATGGAAAAAACGTTCGCAGAGGGGACCTATCTCAGATATTAAGGATGCCTAGAGGATGCCTAGAGGATGTCTAGGGGAAAACCTATATTTCCTATAAAAAGGGGGAGCAACTCATCTGCATCTCACTTTCAGAACAGCAGCCCAGCGGTGCAGACCTCTGCAGCCTTCAACTGACTCTTCCTCTTCCACAGCATCCAGTCATGTCCACCGTGGATTGCAACAAAGTCCTTTCGGCAGCCACCATCGTTCTGCAACAGTGCGAAGCCATCTGCAGGCTCTGTGAACTCTACTGCCAGAAGAAAAAGAGGCAGCCAAAAAGAGTCTGGGTCCGAAGATGGTTCACCAAAAGAGCAGAGGACGGACTGTACAGCAAGCTGATGGTGGAGTTCAGGAACGAAGACACTCGTGCATTCCAGAACTTCATGAGGATGCCTCCAGCCATGTTTGACGAAGTTGTGCAGCGGCTGACACCCAGGTTGACCAAGCAGAGCACCAGCTTCTGCCCCAACCTGGAACCTGGGCTCAAGGTGGCACTCACTCTGCGCCACCTGGCCTCCGGGACCACCGACAGGAGCATGCAGTATGGCTGGAGGGTGCCATCCAACACCATCAGCATTGTGGTCAGAGAAGTGGTGCAGGCCATCATCGAAGAATACAAGGAGGAGCTCCTCCAGTACCCCTCCACTGAAGAAGGATGGAAGAAAGTTGCAGAGCAGTGGTATCAGAAGTGGAACTTCCCCCACAACGTTGGAGCCATAAATGGCAAGCACGTGGTCTGCAAATCTCCACCCAACTCAGGGTCCACTTATTTCAACTCCAAGGGCTTCTTCAGCATCATCCTCTTCTCCATGGTTGATGCTGACTACAAGTTCATGTACATCGATGGTTCAGGCAACGGCTCATCTTCAGATGACCAGGTATACAACGCCAGTGTCCTCAAGGAGGGGCTTGAACGCAACCTCATCGTTGGCTTCCCAGATCCAGAGTCCCTGCCCAACGACACGCAATATGTGCCCTACTTCATCGTGGGGGATGATGCCTTCTCCCTCACAACCTACCTCATGAAGCCCTACACCTCCAGATGCCTCACCAGTAATGAGAGAATCTTCAACTACAGGCTGTCCAGGGCAAGGCGGGTGGTGGACAATGCCTTTGGCATCCTGGCCTACAGGTTCCAGGTCCCTCTCACCACCATGCACCATAGCCCAGAGACTGTGAGGAGGATCATGGAAGCTTGCTGCATCCTGCACAATTTCATGCGCACCCGCTACCCAGTGTTGCAGGACAGGCTTGTGGACTGTCAGCAAGCAATGGGGACATGGAGCCTGGGGAATGGAGGCAAGGGCAAAACCTGATAGACACTGTGGATGTGCAAGGCCCCAAAAGAGCCTCACGTGAAGGGAAGAAGCAGCGCAACCTCCTGAGACGCTCCCAGCTGGAGCAGTGGAGTGGCAAGACAGGATGGTAGATGCTTAATTAATGCTTCCTTCAGTCTGTCTCATCACACGGATGAGATTGGGCCATGTATGTTGGGTGGACCTACAATGAACAGGGCGTTTAATAAAGAGTTGTGTTTATGATGACATGTGTGGATGATAGATTATATTGTTATTGATAATAAAGGGCCATAGAAGTTGCACCTGGGAGGGTGGACCATACAGTCCCACTATGCTTGCGCTGGAGGTTTATCTATCCCACAGCTATTACCCATTCCAAATGTATCCCTGCTCATTCCTCAGGTATCCCTGCCCACCCCACTGCTATCTTAACCCATCCCAGAAGCATGCAAAGGCTTAAACCATTTCTAAAAGTTTCTACCAAGACTTTATTAAGAAAAAGAAGTGAAGCAAGTGTGTGAATCATAAATAGACTTTATTAACAAGAAGCTATAAAACAAAAATGAGTCTCTGGCACTCCTCTTGGTCGCTCAATCTCAGGGGTGAACGGTGCAGGTACTGTGGAGGTGGCCTGTGCTGGAGTTCTTGTCATCAGCTCCTCCAGAAGCAGAAGCAGCAGAAGCCCCAGCCCCAGAAGAGCAAGCCCATGCTGTAGAAGCCCCAGGAGAACCAGAGTGAGGGCCAGGGGGTGGGATGGTAGCCCTGTCCCTCCTGCCAGGGCTGGCAGTGGTTGGCTGAGGCTTGCTGTGCTTCCGCATGGTTGTGGGGTTGCTGGTTGGCAGGGAGGCTGGCAGGAACCAAGGATGGCAGAAAGGCTGGCAGGGAGGCTGGCAGCAAGGCTTGCAGGTAGGCTGGCAGCAAGGTTGGCAGGGAGGCTGGCAGCAAGGCTGGCAGCAAGGCTTGCAGGCAGGGTGGCACCAAGGCTGGCAGGGATGCTGGCAGCAAGACATGCAGACAGGGCAGGCAAGGCAGCCAATCCGTCTGGCAGCAGGTCTTTCCTCTGAATGGCGACCTGCTTCCAAGCTGCTTCCGTTATATCTGCGGGCCTGATACAATGCATCCCTTCCACATGTGCAATTAATGCCAGGCATCCATTAGGCTTCCGCTGTGCATCCGCTTCATCCACTAGGCTTCCGCTCTGCATCCGCCTCACAGATCCAGACCACCTACCCAACGACAAACAAGATGTGCCCTACTTCATCGTGGGGGATGACGCCTTCTCCCTCAGAACCTACCTCATGAAGCCCTATACCTCCAGATGCCTCACCCATGAAGAGAGGATCTTCAACTACAGGCTGTCCAGGGTAAGGCGGGTGGTGGAGAAGACCTTTGGCAGCTATTACCCATCCCAAAGGTATCACTGCCCATCCCAAAGTTATTCCTGCCCATCCCACTGCTATTACCCATCCCAAAAGTATCCCTGCCCATCCCACAGGTATCCTTTCCCATCCCACAGCTATTACCCATACCAAAGGTATCCCTGCCATTCCCACAGCTATCTTAACCCATCCCTCAAGCATGCAAAGTCTTAAACCATTTCTAAAATTTCCACCAAGACTTTATTTAATAAAATAAATGAAGCAAGTGTGTGAAGCAAAGATAATCTTTATTAATAACAAGCTGTAAAAGAAAAAGTGATCCAAGTGTCTTAAGCAAAGATAAAGTCATCAGGTAGCCACCCAGTCTCTGGCACTCTTCTTGGTCACTCTGAGGCATGCCCAGTCTCAGGGGTGAAGGGTCTAGGTGCTGTGGAGGTGGCTGCTGCTGGAGTGCTGGTCTGAGGCGTCATTGGGGTGCCTGGCCCCTAGAATGCAACAGGGGATGGTGTGTGGAGGAAGCTCTCAGAGAGCTGGCTCAGTCCTGTGATGTTGAGAGCCCCTTCCTTCAGGATATGGGGTGTCAGCTCCAATACCGATGACAGATGTTCTGAGGCCAGGCTTGGCTGTGGTGTGGAGGAAGGAGCAGTGTAGTGGGGATCTCTGGTCTGCAGCTGAGCGAGGTGGGGTGTGGGTGGCATCTGTGGCATGGGTGGCATCTGTGGCGTGGGTGGCATCAGTGGCATCGGTGGCACTGGTGGCATCCGATGTACCTGTGCCTGGACTGGGAAGGGCTGCCTGTGCTGCTGGAGCTCCTGGTAGCCGTAGTCTTGGTAGGTGAGGGCCTGTGGAAGGGCAGTAACAGCACCTGGGGTGGAGGAGCAGGCCTGGACTGGGTGGGAGCAGGTTCAGCTGGGCCTGGAGGGTTGTAAAGAAGACCGGTGATCCTGTCCTTTATCAATTGGTACTGTGATTCCGACATGTTCATGAGGGTCTGGTTGATGTAGGTGAGGAAGGGCTTGCGGTTGGAGGATGGGAGGTCGGTGTGTACCAGCTGAGAGAGGAGATCTACGCTGCTTCTGATGGTGTCCCTGATCTCCAGCAGGATACTGTGACTCTGCCCCTCCGGTCTGGCTCTCTGCCTGCTTTCTATGGAGGTGGAGCTGGGGGTGGATGTGGGTTGTTCTCTGGTGGAAGTGCCCTCTCCTTGCTCCCACTGCATCAGGGGGTCCTCCACACACTCTGCCACGGGGAGTGCAGCTGTCAGGGGGTTCTCCGTCATGGCACGCTCCACAGATACCTGCCTGGACACAGAAGCTGACTCTTGGCCAGAAGAGGACTGGCTCTCTGCGGGCTGCCTAAGAGAGAGGGTTGTGAGTGGGCCTGCTCCTCAGTGACAGATCTCACCCTCCAAGAAGCTGCACTTGGCCATCACGTAGATCTCCCGGTCCGTCAGCTTGACCGTGGCCTGGCCAGATTTCTTGAGGTGCAGCTTCCCATACCAGGTGTGCATGTGCTTCCACCAGCCAAGGAGCACCTCCGAAGTGTAGCCCAGGCTCTCTGCCTTCTCTCTCCAAACAGCCTGCTTCCTCTTGGTGTCTCAATAGAGCCTGTGTCCCTTCCGCCAAAGATACTTGTTCTCCCTCAGCCATGCGAGCACCTCATCCTCATGTTCCTCTTCGATGGAGTACTGCCTCCTCTCCCATTCTCATATGCGTATGCCTCTTTCTTATGCGTATGCCTCTTTCTCCCTCTGGCAGGGCCCTCTGGGCCTCATCAGAGGGGCTTCGAGGTTGTAGGGGCTGCTCCTCCACACCACCACCACCAACAGCAGGAACAACAACAGTACCAGCAAAAGCAGGACCAGCAGCACCAGCAGCACCAGGAGCAGCACCAGCACAGTAAGTACCAGCAGTGCCAGCAGGACCAGCAGGACCAGGATCAGCAGCAGTAGAGTAAGCACTAGCAGCGCCACCAGCACCAGCAGGACCAGGAGCACCAGCAGGACCAGCAGCACCAGCATGACCAGGAGCACCAGGAGTACCAGGAGTACCAGCAGGACCAGCAGGACCAGAAGCAGTGCCAGCAGAGTAAGCACCAGCAGAAGCCCGAGCACCAGAAGCAGCACCAGCAGAGTAAGCACCAGGAGAAGCCCCTGCACCAGGAGCAGTGCCAGCAGAAGCTCCAGCACCAGAAGAGTCAGCCCCAGCAGCAGAAGCCCCAGAAGGAGCAGAGTCAGCACCAGGGGGTGGGATAGTGGCCCTGTCCCTCTTGCCAGGGCTGGCAGCAGATGACAGAGGCTTTCTCTTCTTCCACATGGTTGTTGGCTTGCTGGCTGGTTGGCTGGCTGGCTGGAGCTGTGTCTGGCAGCAGGTCTTTCCTCTGAATGGTGACCTGCTTGCAATCTGCTTCCCTTTATATCCGCAAGGCTGACACAATGCATCCTCCCTGCATGCTCAGTGAACACTCTGCATCCACTAGGCATCTGCTAGGCATCCGCTAGGGTTCCGCTCTGCATCCACTGTATCTGCTCTGCATCCGCTCTTCCGCTGCACGTCCGCTTCGTTGTTCTCCCCCGGAAGCCCTGCGGATGTGCCATCTGCTCCCATCCACTTCCATCCGCTAGGCTTCCATGGAGCATCCGCTTTCCATCCTGGCTACGTCCTCCCCACGTCCGTTCCTTTCCATTGTTGTCCGCTCTGGTTATGCAAATTTGGGGCACTTTTGAGAGCGGATAACAACGGATGGAACATTTTCTCGTCCACTGTGTCCTTTTTACAAATGTTTTGCATCCGTCGGCCAATGTGACAGGCCCTTAACTTTGAATATTGCCAAGAGGCTGACTGTAAGCCAAATACCCATAGATGCATGCTATTAAAATAAGCAATGAAGTTCATATTTTATTACCAATACAGTCAAAATCCCATTATGCTATTTATACATATTGTACATCAGAAAAGGCACTTCTTTTGTGAGCCAATGTGTAATCCTCTCTTTGAGGGGAATCTTGACTAGGTTAGAAGAGTTCTACATATACATGTAGCACCTTTCTGCATGCATGTTGAAATTATAAATAGATGATTTTTCTCGTTGCTATTATAGTACACATAATATTATCATACACAATAGCAATATATACTGTACTATAATAGCAATGAGAAAAATGTAAAATACAAATATAAAATTAAAATTATATGGTGAGGTTGCATGTTTTCCTGATTAAAAAAAGAAATCAACATGATAGTGAGTATTTCACAGATTTTAGTCAAAAGCCAATAGGACATTTATGGTTCGGAAATTTGTATTTATGGTAAGAAGCAGGAGGAAGAGTGCTTGTATGTTGAATTCCTAAGTGTAGAGTAAGTCAATTATTGATAATTGGTTGTTTTAGAAATACTGAAAAGTTCAGGTAAATGGAAAATAAAATATTAAGAAAAAACACATCTCCGAAAAATAGGAATAATGAAAATGCGCACTTTGTAACTGTAGAAGCAATTAAGAATAAATTCCATCTCAATATTATTATTATTATTTTGTTGCTATAGCACTCTGCTCACAACAGAAATATTATTTTCATGTAGCTGAAAAAGTCAAGCAGTCATGGTTATTTGAAAGAGGGATATTTGAAGCTTTTTTTTTTTTTTAAAGGTTCTTGCTTTCTGAATTGAACTGATTTTGCATTCTGATGGTAGCTTGATCTTTAGTATTTTCCCAAATGCATGTATGTAAATTATGGATTATCTGTATAGCATTGTGGGATTTTAATCTAGTTTCAATTATTTATTAAAAAGAACTTGGAAAATTGGGATATGAACACAGCCTTTAGTCTGTTCATCCTTCACCAGATCAAATTAAAAAAAATCAAATTTAACTTGATGTGAATCCAGTGCTTCCCACAATATGGAATGATAAATAATTGGGGAAAATAATATATATATATATATATGAATGAGAAAAATGAGAAAGACAGATGGCATTTTGTAAAAAGTACACATAAAAGTGTACAAATCAATATATTATTTTTAAATTTGTGCAGAAGCAAAAAATATTAGTATAAATTTGGAAAACTGAGAACTGCTAAACAAATAATTCCCTCAACACTATCCAATTATTTACAAAGTCTGCACTACTATTACTATTAATCTTCTCATCACTCATTATCACCCATCCCCTCCCACTTGTAACTGTATGATTGTAACTTTGTTGCTTGTATCCTTATGATTTATATTGACTGTTTCCCAGTATGATTTGATTGCTTATTGTAACCTATGACGATTATTAAGTGTTGTACCTTATGATTCTTGACTCTTGACGAATGTATCTTTTCTTTTATGTATACTGAGAGCATTTGCACTAAAACAAATTTCTTGTGTGTCCAATCACACTTGGCCAGTAAAAAGAATTCTAATTCTAAATGTATCAATTCTTTTCATTATACAAGTGAACTTTATCTCCAAAGGTAATATTATTTATAAGTATTGAAATACTTAATTCATAAATTCAAAAAAATAGAATAATCTGAAATGAGTATTTCCTCAACAAAAATCTGTGCATAAGTTAAGGCAGTGATATTAAATCTGAAATGAATAAATGTAATATTAATATCATGGTATAATTACATATTGATGGCTATAATATTGCTGGCTTTTTTAACTGTAAACTATAATAAGTGTAAGCTGGAAACAGAAAACCAAATTGACTAGAGATTTTGAACATCTTCCTTAATGACAAGTCTCAAACTGTAGGCACTGAGCAGGGCAAATTATGACTTGAATGGAGAAGGGTCATCTAAGTAAACTCAGTTGAATGAGATTCAGAACACACAATAGGAAACATTTCTCATAGCACATAATAAATCTGAAAAATTCATTATCAACATGTGATGATGCCGTCTTAGGCCCAGTACTCTTCAATATATTCATTAACTACTTAGATGAGAGAATAGAAGGGGAACTTACCAAATTTGCAGATGATGCTAAGCTGGCAGGAATAGCTAACACCCAAGGAGACAGGCTCAAGATCCAGATGGATCTGGACAGACTAGAATACTGGGCCATATCTAACAAAATGAAATTCAATGTAGAGAAAAGTAAAATCCTACACTTCGGCAAGAAAAACCAAAAGTACACATATAGACTGGGTGAAACCAATCTTAATAGCAGTAACTATGAGAGGGATCTTGGAGTATTAGTGGATAACCAGTTAAATATGAGCCAGCAGTGTGCAGCAGCAGCCAAAAAAGCAAATGCAATCCTAAATTTTATTAACAGAGGGATACAATCAGGGTCAAGGAAAGTACTAATACCACTCTATAACGCCTTCGTAAGACCATACCTAGAGTACTGCATCCAGTTTTGTTCACCACATTATAAAAAAGATGTTGAGACTCCAAAAAAGTATAGAGAAGAACAACCGAGATGATTCGGGGACTGGAGGCTAAAACATACAACGAACGGGTGCAGGAACTGGGCTTGGCTAGTCTAGGAAAGAGACATGATAGTGGTCTTCCAATATTTGAGGGGCTGTGACAGGGAGGAAGGGGTCAAGCTATTTTCTAAAGCGCCTATAGGCCATACAAGGAATAATGGATGGAAACTGAACAAGGAGAGATTTAACCTGGAAATAAGGAGAAACTTTCTGACAGTGAGAACAATCAACCAATGAAACAGCTTGCCCTCGGAAGTGGTGGGTGCGCCATCACTTGAGACTTTCAAGAAGAAATTGGACTATCATTTGTCAGAAATGGTGTAAGGTGTCCCGCTGGAATGGGAGGGTTGAGTAGATGACCTACAAGGTCTCTTCCAACTCTGATTATCTGTTATCCTTCCTTCCTAATAGAAGCCAGGAAATGAAAGGACAGGAAAGAAGGAAAGGAAAGGAAAGGAAAGGAAAGGAAAGGAAAGGAAAGGAAA
>BLBF01015758.1:10538-24789 GCA_015471245.1 Laticauda colubrina
AGGAAAGGAAAGGAAAGGAAAGGAAAAGAAAATAAAAGAAAAAAGAAAAGAAAAGAAAAGAAAAGAAAGGAAAAGAAAAGAAAAGAAAAGAAAAGAAAAGAAAAGAAAAGAAAAAAAAAGAAAAGAAAAAAGAAAGGGGAAGAAGGGGGAATTAGAAGAATTGCATGGGAAAGAAACAGGAAAAAAACTGTAGTACAGCTGCAGTACATCTCTGAAATAAAGTTAAATTCATTAATGATATATTTTAAAACATTGAACATAAAATATGTTCAAGCTACATGACTGGTAATTTTGAAAATGATATATCAGTATTTTTTTATTGAGTATATTGTCAATACAATGATATATTATTAAAAACAATAGTAACAATGATATTCCTGGAAACAGTTAAAATAAAAATAAGATTTAATGACTCATTATAGTGATGTAGTGGTTCTTCTAAATTGTACCAATTTTGGCTCTTATACATTTTGTTTCCTTTGAAATATATTCACCTATGTCCTCCTGCTGTCTTTGTTTTAAGGATGGTATGTATATTTCAATTTTTAAAACTTTCATTATATTATAAACAAAAATAATAGCAATATTTTAATTGAAAAACATTTGAAATAATTTGGAAAAAAAGGCAAGACAAAGGTAGCTGTTCTGAAAACTTGGATTCAGATCATAAAGGCTTTAATTTTAAAAACTTGTCCTGGATTTCCTTTGACAACATTAACAAAAAGAAACTGAGTTCCAGATTATTTCATTTTCCAGGGTTTTTCTGATAGTAACCTTTGGCAAAGATAATTTTCTGGGCATAACATGCCAATGGAAGAGCTGTTTGGTGTTTTCAAGCTCTATAAGAAATTTCACAAAATGTGGCCGGCTCATAAGAAATCACAGTAATTATGAACTTGAAGTACTAAAAGGATACTTCCACAAGATTTTTCACCAATTCAGAAAGAGCTGTGGGTTATTGGTATGCCATAATGGTGATAAAGTTCAAGAGTTGTGATGATCTATTTCTAATTCAAGTATGGCATATTTGACACAACAAAGCTAATATTTTCTTTTGCTAAACTTGAAAAGCTGAGCTAAGGGAAAGTATGATTTCTCCGTTTTAAATTTCCTCTTGGCCATGGAGTCTCAATTTTTATTTCAGGATAATTTTGTTTCAAGCAAACACTTTGGGAAAATATAACTATATATTATTAACAACCATAGCAACAATGATATTCCTGGAAATAGATAAAATAAAAATAAGATTTAATGATTCAACATAATTTGAGAAAATACAAAAAAACAGCAACATGTCAGCAGATAATCTGCAAAGAAAAGAGAAATAGAAAGAACTGTTGGCAATTTTCTCCCTGACCAATTTGCTTGGATTACTTTGGGAAGAAGGTAAAAGGTATAAATCAAAATAGTCTAGTTCAGTTTTGGTGTTTTCTGCTGCCACAGAAATAAACAAACAAGTTTGTTTTTTTGTAAAACTGTGTGCTTGCTCAGTGATACTTGCACAACAAATTAAAAAAAATAGAGGCATCTGAAGATAGGCTACTCTCATAGCTCGACAAATGCTCACTGTAAGTGCTGAAAACATGGCTGAGTGGATTAGCAATTCATTTACTTTCCCTTCTGTGCAAAGATATTATTCTTATTTCTGTTATTTCACAGATTATAGCATCTCAGGGGTCAGGAAACTGATTGGATGTTACTTTTTCAACTTTTTTGTGTCAGCTGAAAGGACTTATGGGATTCATGTAGTTTTTAGTTTATCATACATGTGTTAAGGGCAAAAAGAAATGAAGGCAATTAAGGGAACTGACTTCAATTTTCTTTTGAGAATGAAGAAGTTGTGTGAAAGTGTATTTTATCTTACATGGAATGTCCTCCTTAAAAAGACCCATTAATTGTTTTCCTTAGTTTTAAGTCCATGTATATCATATAGAGAAAGAAAGTCAGAATAAAGTTTGAACAGTACTAATTAAATTTTGCTTCATAAAATTAATTTGAGATTTTATTAACTAGGCAGTATATTTTTAATAATTTTCACTGAATTAGATAACATCAGGAGTAGAGAACCCATAGCTACAACTCCCTCTTTATTTTGATATCAAAATCTTCCTTTTACTTCTAGCTTTATCCATTGCTGCAACACTTGACTATATTTAAACTTGAATGAGAACACACACATACAAAATTTCATTCGCAATTTGATCAATAGTATCCGACTAAACAATTTAAAAAAATAATCCTATAGATTCATGTTAAGGAACAGAAATAAAAAACAATATTAGGTTAATGGGTTAAGTCAGGCTAGATCCTCTTTGGATTAGAAAAAGCAGCCACCATCACATGACATGTATTACCTTCTATTCTTTTGGATGAACAGAATTCCTTGGTTGATACATTTGACAAAGTTGATGTTACCCTCAGTACTGCTGTCTTTCAAAGTTGCTAAAAGAAGAGGAAATCATCATTCAACAGAAGTAACCAGTACCAGACTTATTCGAAAACAGCCCATGAAGAGTCAAATGCTAAATTAATTAATTGATTGATTGATTGATTGATTGATTGTCAATTGCTTACAAGATAATAGCTATAAGTAAAAACATAGTTATGAATACTTGGATACATGTAAGAAAAAAAAAAAAAGAAACAATAGGACAGCGACGGTAGGCACATTGGTGCACTTATGCTTGCCCCATACAGACCTCTTAGAAAAGGGGTGAGGTCAATAATAGACAGTCTAAGGTTAAAGTTTTTGGGGTTTTGGGAAGAAACCACAGAGTCAGAGAGAATATTCCAGACATTGACTACTCTGTTGCTGAAGTCGTATTTCCTGCAATCAAGTTTAACCGGTTAACCTTGAGTTTGTATCTATTGTTTGCTTTTGTGTTCTTATGGTTGAAGATGAAGTATTCATTGACAGGTAGGACATTGCAATGTATGATTTTATATACTATAATAGATAGGACTGAAGGCAGAATAGTTCTAGGTTTTCTAGGTCTAGAATTTTGAGTCTGGTGGCATAAGGTATTCTGCAATAAGTAGAGGAGTGGAGAACTCTTCTTGTGAAATATTTCTGGACTTTCTCAACTGTGTTAATATCAGATACGTAATGTGGGTTCCAGACTGATGAGCTATATTTGAGTTTTGGTCTAGCAAATGTTTTGTATGCTCTAGTTAGTAGTGCAATATTACCACAGAAAAAGCTACATAAGATTAGGTTAACAACTCTTAACACGTTTTTGGCTATGTAGTTACAGTGGGGTCTAGCACTTAGATCATTAGAGATGAGTACTCCAAGATCCTTGACAGGGTTTGGATCATCAACAAGGTCTTGACTATTCAGCCTGTATTTTATTTTTGGGTGTTTTTTTTTTTTTTTTGGTAATATAAAGGACAGAGCATTTATTTGTTGAGATTTGAAGTTGCCATTTGTTTGACCATTCTGATACATAGTTGTAATGTCGGGTAAATGGAACCTTTTGATGTTTAACTGTGAAGAGGAACCAATGTTGGACAGAGAGTAGTGAGGGACATATTTTGAGGTGACACAGTATGAAGGAATCGGAAGGAAGGAGTTAAGAAAAATAAAGCAGTTTGTGTGCAGAGAACTCATATGTTAGGAGTATTATTACAAAATATGAAATGGTGTCAGAAGTTCTGTAACACAGTAACTGAACAATGAGGTCTACCCAAAAGAGGAAAATGAGTGGGAATGAGCAGAATGAAGAAGGAGTAAGCAGGATGGCTAGCACACCCAGAGCTACTTTTAACACCCAACCACCGGAGCCCCTTGATTTTTCCAAAGCAAATGAGTGGACAAAATGGATACGGCGATTCGAGAAATTTAGGCAAGCAAGCAATCTCACAATAAGCTCCGAAAAAAATCAGGTGAACGCTTTGATTTACTGTATGAGAGATGAAGCAGATGATGTTCTTCATGGCCTGTTCTGAAGCTGATCAGCGTCAGTATATTAAAGTAAGAGACAGCTTTCAGTCATTCTTTGTAGTAAAAAAGAACACTGTGTACAAGTGTGCAAGATTTAATATGCGCAAACAAGAAGCAAATGAGACAGTTGATGCATTTGTCACAGCACTGTATGCATTAGCAGAACACTGTAACTATGGGGCACTACATGACGAGCTCATCAGAGACAGGATTGTACTAGGCTCAGTCGATACATGGCTATCAGAATGCATGCAAATGAAAAAAGACTTAGACCTGGATAAAGTTTTAATATGGCTAGACAATCAGAGGAGATTAAAAAACAGCAAACCACATTGAGAAGTGATGCTAGTGCTATAAACCTAAAGGATGTGAATTCTTTGGACAGACTGTTTAAAGTAAGGCATCAGAAAGAAAAGCAAAAATTCAGCAGATCAAAGAATGATGGAGCAAAGCCTCTAAGCAAGCAGAACAAAAACACTAAAGACCCCCAGTGTCACAAATGCGGTGGCATGCTTCACCCTAGACAGGAATGTCCTGCTAAGGATGCTAAATGCCATGCATGTGGGAAAAGGGGTCACTATCAACGTGTATGTTTTCCAAGCAAGGCTGTGCATGGCATTGAGGAAGAGAAGAGAAGCTTCTTTCTCTGTGACATCACATGCAGATCCATGGACTGTGGAAATCAGAATGATAAAGACACCACATTCAAGTTGGATACCAGAGCAGATGTCACTGTTGTTTCACAGAAGAATTTCGCCAACATTTTTTACAACACACAGGTGCCAGTGGTGCAAAAAGCAGAGAGACCTCGACTGGGTCCAGGGAGAATTCCATGAGAAGTGATGGGGTTTGCCAAACTACAGCTAAAGAAAGGAGCAAAACAAATTACAGAGCAGGTGTATGTGGTCAAAAACCTGAATATGCCTTTGCTGGGACTGCCAACTATTGTAGCTCTTGGTCTGTTAGTTTGTGTGGACACAACAGCTAGAATTTATACCTTATACTCTAGATATGTTAAAGAAGTCAATGTTTTCTCACTATGAGAGCTGTGATCTAAATGATCTACTGTAAAACAAATACTTTTTTTCCCTGTGTCCACACAAAGCGATAGTAGAAGATCTTGAAGGCTGACATTCAGCCCTCCTAGAAAAAGAAAACCGTCAGTCCTAAAAGAGAGAGAGGAAAAAATATAAATAATTAATCATCAGACAATTACAAATGAATACACTCCTAGGGTTTATCAGGATACTTGGTTTGAAATGCTTTGATCAACTTAGGGGCTTTAACGTCATTTTTGTTAACCCATTCGGCTTGTGAAGAAGGGAAATGTTTCCAGGCTACAAGATACTGGAGCCAACCCCTCCATTTGCGAGAGTCCAGAATTTCTTTAACTTCAAAATGTTGTTCACCCTCAATCAGTATTGGTATGGGAGGGTCAGCCTGGATGGGTCTTAAATCAGAAGTATGTTCAGGTTTGAACAAACTAACATGGAAAACCAGCTGAATTTGTCGAAGAGTTTTCGGTAAGTTCAGATGGACTGTTACAGGGTTTATAATCCGTTCAATCGTGAAAGGACCAACAAATTTAGGACCAAATTTCTTTGACTTTTGAGTGGTTTTCAGGTATCTGGTGGACAGGAAAACTTTGTCGCCTACTTTATATAATTTCTGTGGAGATCTTTTCTTGTCTGCAAACTTCTTATGAGCTTGATGGGCCTCATCTAATGCTTTGCGTGTTACCGGCCAGTTAAGTTGGAGTTGAGTTATTCATTCATCCAACAAATGGATGTTAGGCCTTTCACGAGGAAGTTCAGGTGTGGGTACAAAATCTTGTCCCGAAGCCACTTTAAATGGAGTAAATCCAGTGCTACTATGTATTGTTATATGCCACTTCGGCAAATGGTAGTCAGTCAGACCAGTTATCTTATTGATAATTTATATAACATCTAACACTGTTCTAACACTGCGTTAGTCCTCTCACAGGCCCCATTGGTTTGAGGGTGATGGGCGGAGCTTAAGCCCTGAGTGGAGCCTATCAACTTCAGGAACTTGGTCCCCACCCAAGCCAAACTATCTCTAACTGTATGGTCATTCGAATGAGCCAGGAACCAATCATCAAGTTTTAGGGCTTCTTTTAGTTGTGTGCGGATAAGTTATTCGATAAATCCACTTCTTGTTTCTTCTTTTGGGCTCTGGTGATCACTGGGGTGGCTAGATGTTTGGTCGAAACAATTGAGCTTATCACTTCCTGGCAAATACTATTATATTGGGGAAGTCTAGAGACAGCATCCACCATGAAGTTCTTCCCCCCTGGAATGTACTTCAGTGAGAAATTGAACTGCTTGAAATACTGGCCCTAGCGGACTTGTTTAGGGGACAGCTTCCCGGGGCGTTTTTAAGACCTCCAAAGTTTTATGGTCAGTCCATACCTCATATGGATGTTTTGCTCCTTCCAGGAAATGTCTCCAGGTCAGTAAGGCCCAACGAACTGCAAAAGCTTCTTTTTCCTAGACGGCCCACCTTCTTTCGGTTTCGGATAGTTTACGGGAGGTATACACACAAGGCTGTAAGGTCCCTTTCTTGTTGATTTGAAGTAACACCACTCCAACGGTCACATCACTCACATCGGCTTGGATCATGAAGGGAATCTCCATGTCCGGGTGCTTTAGCACTGGTTCTGCAGCAAACAGTCATTTTAGCTTTTCAAAAGCTGCTTGGCACTCCATGGACCAGTCCAAAGGCTTGCTAGGCCTTGGCTTCATCTCTCTTTCCGTTTTTAAGAGATTTGTGATGGGCATTGCTATCTTAGCAAAAGCCGGGATAAATTGCCGGTAAAAATTTGCAAATCCCAAGAAGCTCTGAAGTTGTTTTCTGGTATGTGGGGGAGCCCACTCCAATATAGCACACACCTTCTCTGGGTCCATTTCTATGCCCTCAGATGAAATGCGATACCCCAAATAGTCAATTTTCTCTTGATGGAATTCACACTTGGACAGTTGAGCATATAACTTAGCGGCACACAGTTTCTGTAGAACCGACCACACCAGTTTCACATGTTCATCCAAAGTTTCTGTGTCGATAAGGATGTCATCAAGGTAAACCAGAACCCCTCTGTATAAATGTTCATGTAACACCTGATTGATCATCTGCATGATTACAGCTGGGCTCCCTTGTAGGCCAAAAGGAAGAATGTTGAATTGGAAGCAACCCATTGGGCAGTTAAAAGCCGTCTTCCACTCATCCCCTTCCTTAATTAGAACTCAGTAGGAGGCTTCTCTCAAATCCAATTTCGTGAAAATCTTTCCCTTGGCGAGGTGGGCCAGCATGTCCTTCATCAAAGGGATGGGGTACACGTTTTCCACAGAAATGGCATTCAAATTTCTGTAGTCCACCACCAAGCATTTGGAGCCATCTTTCTTTTTATGGAACAACACTGGGGCCGCTACCCATGGCCTAGCAGGTTGGATGAAACCACGTTCCAGATTTTTCTCTATAAACAATCTTAGCTACTCTAATTCTCGTGATGTCATTGAGTATAACTTCAGTTTCAGGAGCTGCAATCAGGTTAAATTTCAATAGCACAATCTATTGACCATTGAGGCAGGAGCTCATCCGAGGCCTTTTCACTGAATACTTCCTTTAAATCCCAATATTCTTTTGGAATTTTCTCCTCCCCTTTCAAGGGTTCGGTACCTGTTGAAGCTATTTCAATCGGGTTCTGAAGCTTTGGCTGAGATCGCCCCTCCTTTTCTGGTCGCTGATTGGTCCGTATGCACAACGACCCCTTTTTCCAGTTAACCTGGGGGTTCCATTTCCGGAGCCAGGGTAATCCCAGTATGAACGGTTGCTCCATCCTAGGGGCCACAATAAAGCACAGAGTCTCATTATACTCACCCATGGTCATTTCTACAGGTTCTGTGATAAAAGGTGCAGGACAACCCCCAGCCACTAATCCATCTAATTGGCAAAAGGCAATCGGCATTTTTAAAGGTTTTAGTTTTAAGCCCATTTTCTCCACTACTCCCATGTTGATTACATACCTTGTGCACCCAGAGTCTAGCAGGGCTAGCATTTCCCATTCGACCCCTGAAATGGGTTCCCTCAACTTCACCAGAATGGTCATAGGGCCCTTGGTTGGACTTACCAGGAAGTCGTCTTCTGAATCGTAGTCGCTCTCTTCAGGGGTAGTCGGGGTTTCTGACTCCTCTCCCACTGGAGGGGTGACCTCTGCTGTCTCTCTTGTCTTTAGCACCACTTTGTGAGGCTTCGCTGGGGATTTTTCAGGTTTCTTCCCTCCTTTTGGTGCCGCCTTTGGTTCCAGCTTGACTTTGCAGTTCACAGCCCGGTGACCTTCCTTCCTGCATCGGAAACAGGCAGAGGGGTTGGGTCTTGCCACCACTCCTCCCCTCTGAGGTTTGGGGACCTCTTGAGGACATGGGGGGGGAGGCTTGCTCCACCCAGAACGTCCCCGCCATCTGCTTCGGGTTAAATCAATTTCCACTTCTTCTGCCAGCAAGTACCACATCTGCAAGTCATTCAGGTCTCTTCTAGCAATACATCTCTGGTACACATCTTCATTTAATCCATCTTTAAATGCTTCTATCAGGACTTCCTGGGACCAGTTTTGGATAAGACCTGCTAACTGTCTAAATTCTTGGATGTAGTCAGCCACTGACCTCCGCCCCTGATTTATGGTGTTCATCCTGATCTGGGCCTTGCACTCTGCCAGTGGTTCCTCAAACCTAGCCCACAGTGCAGTCATGAACAGGTTATAATTCATCAACTGGGGAGCATTATCATTATGCAGGGTCACCATCCACTCTGCAGCTGTTCCCTCCAGAGCCCTGGTAACACATCTCACTTTGGCTGCTTCTGAGGAAAAATCTTCCCCGTATTCTTCCATATAGCTCCAAACTTGTGCTAGGAAAATCCCCAAGTTTTTGGAATTTCCCCCGTATTTTACTTCTGATGGAGGCAACTTAGGAGCTCTATGCCTTCTAGGAATTACACCTCCCGCTGAGGGCCCCGGGGCTGCTGCGGCTCAGGTTGATTTATGGGAGAAGGGGCTGCTCTGCTTCTAGTGGGCGCTATTCCCCCTTCCCCTTCATACCTTTGTGCAGCTTGGGGTTGTTCAAAGGCTTCATCAAGGAGTCTCCTGGCTTGATCCAGTAAGAGTTCTCTCTTTTCTCTCTCTTGCCATGGCTCCTCTTTTCCATGCTGGTTAGTGGTTGTGATCCGGGGGGGGGGGGCTGTCCTTCTCCGGATCTTTCCAGCCAACCCCCACTCACCATCTGGGCTTTACAGTTGGATCCGCTTCCAGATTGAGCTCTGCTAATGATTCGGCTTCCTGTACCAGCAAAGAATCTTGCCCTCCAATGGTGCCCAGATATTCCTGGTCACTAGTTGAAGATGACATGATGTTTAGGCCCCCTCAGAAGAAAATTGGGTGTTTTCTCCAGGTGGGCTGGTAGAGTAAGATTCAGAATAATGTCAGGCGGTGCTCCATTCAAAATCCAAGAAAGAAATACTTAGACTCTTTAAGTGAGAGAAAAGATATCTTTTACTGAAAAGGAAGTGGTAGCAACCAAAGAATTCTGAATCTGAGAAATTAGGCGCGTAAATCACACATACAAAGTGATGGAAATGTTCCCACCCCAATAGTTCAGATGAAACTTCCAATTTGAAATTGTGAATATGATCATGTGGGCATCTTCAGGTGATGATGAGGCCTCTGTCTCTTGACCTTGGCATATTTTGATAACGGGTTGCAGTTGCGCAGAGAAAAGAAAGCTAAGCGAGAAATAGAAACCTAACTCTGATGTATGCTCCCCCCTCCTCATTTACACAACAGAAAAATGTAACACCTCCAGCACACTTCTCAGACTCATCCCCTCCCCCCCATTTCTTATGACAGCCGAAAGATGCAAAGCGATAGTAGAAGATCTTGAAGGCTGACACTGAATCTGTGAACTGAGAAAGTGAAAAAGAGTTAATGTTGATGTGTAGTTCAGTGAGAAATCTGAGGTGCAGAATAGTTTAAACACAGTTAGGTGTATTGGATTAGTAAATAGTTATATGATAACATTTTCTTCCCTTCAGGATTTAGATAGGAACAGACTTCCAACAAAAGAGGCAGAATAATCCTCTAAGGTCTAGTGAGACAAAGTTAGTCTTCCCATTGTTCTCTTGAAAAGGGAGATGTGGTGCAGGGTAAATGGAACCTGTTGATGATTAACTGTGAAGAGGAACCAATGTTAGACAGAGAGTAGTGAGGGACATATTTTGAGGTGATACAGTATGAAGAAACAGGAAGGGAGGAGTTAAGAAAAATAAAGCAGTTTGTGTGCAGAGAACTCACGTGTTCGGAGTATTATTACAAAATGCGACAATAGTCAAGGTCTTTTTGAAGGGCAGCAGTATTATCTGTGGTGTTGAATAGCTTTACATTATCAGTGAGGAAAACAAGATGAAGATATGCGGTGACTAATTGCAATTACAGTCCTCATTAGTACTTTGTCACTACTGATTGCTGTGTTGCTTTGCATAAGCATTGTAACCACACATACCCTTATCAATTGGTTTTCCTTAATTGCATAGGAAGTACAGAAGTACAGTTTTGAATGGATGATTTAGAGTAAGATAAAAACTAGAATGGTCTTCCTAGTACTTTAGTAATATGCTGAACACTTTCCCCCCAATCATACTCATTTATTTGGATTGAAAAGAAATTGCTTTCATTTTGTTATTGTTCAAATGAAAGGAAAATCTGAAATTTTCATTGATGGAGTGCATATTTAACTTAATTGAAGGAAATCGATCACTTTGCATATATTTCCTGCCTTTTATTGTGGAAATATGAGTCTTAACAATAACTTTTATTATATGGTGCTAAAAATGACTCCAAATCACATGACTCCAAATCACATGACTAAAAATGACTGCAAATCACACCTTTATTAAATAAAAACTAAGAATTGTGTCTATTCCAATATTATATCAGGGAAGATGAATAAATAAATATCACCATTCCATTTTTTTGGAATGGACATCAGTAAAGAATCTATTTTTGAAAGCAAGAAACTTAAAGTAAAAATATATGACTATTCGATACAGAGAAGAGTAAACATTCTTCATTATACTTCAGTGGAGTGTATGTCCAGGAAATTATGAATTATATTAAGTCTGCATAACTCAAACCACTGTCAACTAAGTTCTACACTAGACACTTTCATCATTCTAAAATACTTTTGGTTGGTATATTTTAGAATATCTGTTTGGCTGTTCCTGTATTGAATGAACACAGTTCATATTGAATATACATCGTTTCATTTCAGTGGCTATTTGGCTTAGCTAGCTGATGTCACTGTATTTCTCAATTTACTGGTTTCTATTTTACAGTTTGGCCTATATACTGAGGATTAATAAGGACTATTTTTACCTTAGGTGTGATGAAACTTCACTTGCATACTTAAGGCAGAAACATGAGATAAAATGTTAAATAATGAAATAAGCACTCCAACTCTGTTTGAAGTAAGTACCATAGGATGATAGAATAATTCTGGAACAGACCTAACCAGGCTCATTGACTTGCCAAGCTTCAGGACAAGTTTCAGATAATGAAAGCCATGAATGTTTTAAAATGTTAATTCTAATAACATAAACTAGAAAAAAAGGAGGATTGGAATATTTGCAAGAAATAATATTTGCCTACAAGCAAGTACTGTTGGAACCACAAAATAGACAAAATATAAAGAAGCTAAAGTGTCTACTATAGGTTAGCTACAAGATTCAGGTTGAGCCATCAGAGCCAGCAATTGCAGGACTCCTGGAAGAAAAAAAATATTTACCCATCTCAAATATATTTCATAAAGATTGGAAGGAATAAAGATGTATTATTACAAATCAAGTCCAACAAAAAGCATGTAACTGAAAAGAATAGACCAGTTCTGAAAACAAAAACAATAGAATCAGAAATAATACAGCAGAAGCTAGCATATAAATATCCATTTATAATATAATATAATATAAAATATTAACAGAAAGCAGAATTGGAAGAACTGAAAAGAAATTGCAGAAATTTCTTAACAAAAATAGTTCATACTGTAGAGGAAAATCAAGGGAAATCTGCAATAGATGAAGTCAGCTGTTGAATTGTTTTTATTCTCAAACCAGGCACCTTTTCTTCTGCCCTATTCATCAGAAAGAATAAAGCCCTCTAACTTAAAAAAAAGGAATTGAAATGAAGAATAACTGGGTATCTAGAACAGCACACAAGCAATAGAATAAGATTGCCTACACTGAAGGTTTTTTCAAAGGAATAGGTTGCATAAATATTAAAAGATACAAATACAAGTGCCACCTCACTGCAATTAACAAACTAACAAATGTACACAACAGCTACAGTTATGAGTGAGTACCTGGGCTGCAAAATCAACAAACAAAAGCCAAAGCCAAGCAGTGTACCACCAAAATAGATCAAGCTAGACAATTAGATCAGCATGCTAAGATCAGATATAAACAAGGTAGAACAAGAAGTTTAAATATTAGAAATAACAGAACAGCAAGTAATGGCTATACCCAAGAAGATCACCAAATTGTACATTAAGGACAAAATGACACACTGGCTGCGAACCATAGCATGACAAAATAACAACAATGATGCATTGGAATATCTGCAAGAATGCATTGGAATATCTGCATTTACCAAAGGCCAAGTAATAAAAACTGAAAAAGTTAAAATGCTCTATGATTTTAGAATTCTGATAGTCAAATACCTGTCACATAACACCCAGACTTAATAATTAATAAGAAAGACAAAAAAAGTCTGGGTACTGGACATTGTATTACCTGGAGAAAGCAGAATAGAAGAGAAAGAACTAGTACATAGCATAAAGTTGAAATAGAATGAATGTGGCCAAAAAAAAGAGCAAAGATAGTACCAATAAAAGGCTCCTTGGATACAATCTCAAAACATCTGGAGTATTACTTTGAACAGCATCAGGACTGACAAAATTACAAAACATCTTTACTTGAAACAGCTTTCATCCAATGATAATACTTGCAACACATCAACACAACTTCCACCTATCTCAGGTCCTTGGAAAGGATTCAATTGGTGGATATAAAACCCAGATCCAATCTAAACATCTGCCTGATGGTTGAATGAATCATAAAATAAGTAGTAACTGTTCACATAATCACTTGAATTTAATAGATACACACAAACAAACTTACAAAGTGTCATATATGAAAGTATAACTTAAAGTTATACTAAAAAAGTCAGTAACTAAAAGTCAATACTAATTATTTCATTTTAATTAAAACATTTGATCATTTTTAATGCTGAATATTATATTGTATACATTTATTTACATTGATTTTTAATATTAATATTAAGGTTTAGACAAAGGGAAACAAAACTTCATTTCTATTGCAGAAGGCGGAGCTACGTCTCGGTGTTACAGCTGCGATCTCGGGGCTTTGAGATCTCAGCTGATATTTTTGCCTCTGGTCGGTTCTAACGGACCTAAACCGTCCCGTAGAGACGGGGATTGTGAAGGCACAGTCCCAGGATCCCAGAGACATCGCAAAATCTCTGGTTTGATCCGGGAGAAGCCCTTTTGCTGGAAGCAGAAAGGCAGCCTCTAAAGCTGCTGAAGTGGGGACAACTCCGGAAAGAAAGGGATTTAAATGAGCGTGTATCGGTTGGGTGAGAAATTCTTTTGCATTATAAATTGATTAAGACTTGAAAGGACATCCTGAACAAAGAAGAAATCTGTGGCTTTATTTTTCTTTTGACTGAACCTGGGTTGAGCGGCGTTTAAGTGATGTCAAATTGAGACTTGGATTTTTTTTTTTTTCTTATTTTCTTTGAGGACTTTAAGGTGACTTTGTAGGTAACCGGATTGAATTTTCTCTTATATATATTTTTATTTTTCACTTGATTTTTATTTTTTATCTTTTTAACTTTCTTTTTAGGATAGAGGCTCCCTTTGACTATCTTTTTTTTTGTTTGAGTTCTTTATAAACATTTTTTCTTTTGGCTGGGGGGGGAAAGAGTATTTAGAGATGCTGTAACACTGCCAACTAGAGGCTTGAAAATATTTTATTTGAATTGGGGAGAAAAGCACTTCTTTTCAAGGACATTTTAATGTGATAAGATAGAGGGAGAATACAGTAAAATATTATTACAGGTGCTCTCTTGGACTCTTATCAATATTTCAACATTTGAGGTTTGGCTTTGAAGCTGCTGGAGAAGACAGTCATAATAAGAGCCTTGGATAAAGAAATAAAGTGCAGTGTACAGTG
>BLBF01015762.1:0-10053 GCA_015471245.1 Laticauda colubrina
AAGGCACTACAGACAAAATCAGCAAGATCCTCCAAAAACACAACATTAAAACAGCATTCTGCACAAATAGAAAAATATCCACCATCCTAAGAAACCCTAAAGACAAAATCGAGTTAGAAAACCAAGGAGTATACGAAATCCCTTGCACTGCCTGCCCCACCACATACATAGGACAAACTAACAGAAGAATTAGTGCACGCATTGAAGAACACAAAAACTCAATCAAAAAAGAAGAACTGACCTCTTCCCTGGTCCAAAACCTCAAAGCCACAGGACATGAAATTGACTTTAAAAATACCAGAACCATCGCCAAAACCGAACACTTCAACAACAGAATAATCAGAGAAGCCATAGAGATAGAGAAACGCCCACACAGCATGAATAGACGAGATGATACCTCCCGCCTACCAACCATTTGGAAACCTGCCCTCAGTAATAAACGAGTAACTAACTTGAAGAATGACACCAGACCCACACCCGCAAGTGCCACACAAGATGCCACCACCACACTTCCACACAGAAAAAAGACTCACACCCACACAGAAGAGGAGACACGACCACGAACCAGAAACCATACTGCAGCTGCACCACTACCCACTTCAAACCCCTCTGACCCATACAAGAAGCAAACTGACACCCACCATGAAGATGTGGCACGACCACGAACACGAAGCCAAACAACAAAATCACAGCTCACCAGCTCAAATCCCCCAGCAACTAAGACTAACCTGAGTACAACCAAGCCCCCACCTAAGCAGAAGACACCCCCAGCCAATCAGAACACAGCCAACCCCCCTACCAATCAGAACACAGCCAAACCCCCACCCAATCAAGTCACACCCCCACTAGCAGTTAAAAGGAAGAAGCAGCTGCAAGCTCACATTACTCTGAGAAGCACAGAGCTGAAGAAACAAGCCTGAAGATGATGAATGAGACTTCATCGAAACGTTGCCTAGATACTTCCAATTCTACGCGGGAGAAAACCCGAATAACCAAAGATCCACATACATACATACATACATACATACATACATACATACATATATATATATATATATATATATATATATTCACCAGCCTGTTTGTGCATGATTTAAATGATAAAGTTCTCATAGCCTTTTTAATATTTTTCCCCTTTTTATGCACAGGAAGCTTATTTAAGACAAACAGCATGCTTTTTGGGGATTTGGGCTGATATCAGCTTTAAGCACCTGTTACTTTTCATCTGGTTCATTTGTTCCCAACATGATTTCCAAATCTCTTGAACAAATGCATATGCAGTGGAATCTATGAATTTCATCTTTAAAATTATCAGACTTTTTATTTGGGTAGAATTCACTAGTGTCATCATTTTACTTCTATTTTCTAAAACATTGCTTCCCCACAAGTATGGAAAATTCTGGAGAAATTTCAAAGAAAATCAAGGATATATCAAGAATATAACAAGAAAAATAACCTGAAGATTTAGAGTACTTTTTTTAAGTATCAACAAAAATGGTGGCATTATTCTAATTTTTATGGATGTCAGAACAACAGTAACAACAACAAAAATGAATTCAGTTCCTTCTGCTTGTTTGAAGCTGAACCACAAAGATTAATTCAGATTCAGGGAATGACAAAATAAAAGTAAAGTTTTTCTCTGTCGAGTCATGTCTGACTCTCATGGGGAATACTCATCTCTGCTTCTTAGCCAAGGGAACTAGCATTGTCTGAAGAAATTTCCATGGTCATGTGGCCAGCATGACTGTATGCTGAAGTGCATGGATACTATACCTAAGTAGTAACTATTTATCTGCTTGCATTTGTATGCTTTCGAACTGCTAGGTGGGCAGAAGTTGAGACAACTAAAGGGATTATATCCTGTTGCATTGCACTTGGGTCTCAAATCTTGGCTGTCAGCTCTCCAGCTGACAAGCTCAGCAACTTTAGGCACTGAACCCTTGCACTCCCAAGATAATACTAAAAATGGCTTAAATAAGAAATAAATATTCCTTTCCCCGAAAAGACAAATACATATCTGCTACCTCCTATGGCATTTTAAAAGATAGATGAAATAAATACATGTTGTATATTGGCAGACAAGTGATTAAATTAAAATTCTTGAGTGTTTTTTCTTTTGTTCTGTCTCATAATCAGAAAGATTTGGTCTATAGTGAGTCAGGCATCTGTTTATCCTTCCTGCAACTTGATTTGCAAGATAAGAATGTAAAGTGGATAAATATTTGAGCCAAAATATATGAAGCTCATCTTTTCCTTCTGACTCCAATCCTTTACCTTCTGCTGTTTGTTTTACAATCTCTGCTGTTACTACAATATTTTCAATGTGTTTAGCTTTTGGTTATTTTTCTATATTAAATATCCATGTGGCCGTTTTTGTGTTTTGTTTTGTTTTTTAATTGTTACTTCAGACATTTTTCCAAAATTTCAAAACATCTTCCTTATTTTTAGGTATTCAAATGACTTTATGCTTTTAATTAAAGTCTGAAATTGCCTGTTTTGTGGGAACACTTGATCCTACTTTCAATTTCTGTTGCCACCACTCTTTTCTTCTATGATTTATGCAATTTTTTGGTTATACATATTGCATCAGTTTTTCAAACTTATTTTCATTTTTTTCAATTTTCAGACTTTACATCTTCTTGCTTTATATTTTGTAGCTTTTCAAAACTGATTTATTTTCCACCTTGGTAAGTGATTTGTTGTTTGGCAAATTCTGTTCAATTTTAAATCTAGTTTTACTGCTATTACCTTTGTGAAACTGTACATGAACTATTAACTTCTTTCATCATTTTTCTTCTAACTGTTTTGCCAATCATATTTGCATTATGCATAATTTTATTTAAATATTTGTTTCAGGTAGATTTCTGAGGAGTAAACTGTTGTACAGTTTCTTTCATGCATTTCAAAACTTTCTCTCACACTAGTAAATTCTGGCTGGCCACGACCCAACCTGGTCACCCCCCTGCCCGATTCTTGCTCACCCCACTCTCCTGACATTTGCCTAAGGTATTTCTTTCTTTTTTTCCCCCTCCCGACAATCAGCTGTCCATGGATCAGTTGTGCCAGGATTCCCCTTGCCCAGGAAGGCAAAAAAATGGCTCAGCCCCCCCTTTATTTTTTGCCTTCCTGAGCTTCAAGAGGAGCTTTAGGGGAGAAAAACGCCCCTCCCAGAGGCTCTTGTGGAGGGGTGCTGCTTGCCCCTCCCATGCTCTGTTTTTGTTTGCTTCCTGAACTTCAGAGGAGCCTTTGGGGAGCAAAAATGCCCCCCCTCAGGCTCCTCTGAGGCTCAGAAGGCCCAAAAAATGGGAGGGGGCTGCAAAGAAGCAATAAAAAAACCACACCCACCCAGTCACATGGCCATGCCCACCAAGCCACGCCCACAGAACCAGTAGTAAAAAAGCCTTTAACACAGAAATTTTTTTTAGTTTTCACCATCTAAAATGGATAACAGGCATGTTTTTGCTTGAGTTCTTTTAGTGTGTGGTTTAGTCACAATACAAAGCCACTATCTATACTTCCACCAGCAGTAAGTTCATTAAGGATAGTAAGCCCTACTACCATAATAAAGTTGCATTGCATGTCAGAGATGATACTAATGATATAATAATGGCTAAAATGTCCATAGTGAGAGCCTCTCTAGATGCAAGATGCTTCCTCAAGGAAGGAATCCAACTCTATTCAGAAAAGGTTTAAATATAGCATCTGTTTGCAACATCTTCTACAACCTGTGCTCTTTCTTGGATAGTAAGGCTACCATCATACTTGCTATCAAATCCTGGGAATTAATATAGATGTTTTAAGGCATTGTAGAGCAGTATCACTTTTACATTCCTGCATGCTCCTTTTGAAGACTGAATCTGAAGCATAACCCATCCCTATTAGAAATGATAGATGATAGAAAAAGAATTGACATTTTTTTAAGATTAGTAACTGAGATGGAATGGGTTTAGATATTTAGCTTTAATTTACGAAACTCAGCTTCGTAACTATTAACTATTCCTGAGAATCTCAAAGGTGCTTTTTAAAAAGGCAACTGGACTGTTTTTTGAGGAAGAAGAAGATATTTTTGCTTCTCATCCATGAAGCTTCATCAACTGAATGCTGAATGTTCCTGGATGATTGAGGGATGGAAGAATTCTGTTTTTAATACAGGACATGTCCTAGCTCATGATATGAAAAAAAAAAATCCTTGTTTTGACAGATCTTTTAATCTTATTTAATTAGGAATCAATTCACCCACCTCACCATTAAGATAATACTGAGGAATTGCAGCTTTAAATGGGACAACTGATTTACCTGGAATTAGTTGCTTTTTAAACTGTTGTGCTTTCTCATTTCTCAACAAGAAACTCTCTGAAGTCAGGTTTTGGAACATGAATTCACTCTTGCAGATATAAAGTAAGAACAGAAGTTAACCAAGTAACAGTCAAATGAATAACCAGTTTTAGTGTTATTATTGTAAGATATTCAAATGTCCACTTGGTACTTTACCTTCTTTTTGTGAAGCTTTAGATTCTAGGAAAGAAATATTGACTTTATTTTCCTTCCTGCACTCAACCTTTTAGAGTTTACATTAATCAGTGTGTCTGTATATACAGCTAAATTCCATTCATCTTTGAAATGTCAGTAAACTTTTAGTATAAAAGCTACTGCAGTCTATAGCAGCTCAGCCATTTTTAAATGGACAGGGAAAGACTTTTCTGCATTTTCAAAATTAAGCAGTACTCAAGATCATTCTAACGTATGCTAATGGGTTTGTTTGTTTTTTTAGAAAGTGTAATGTGAGAGTATTTCTGTGAATGGAACAGGAATGGAAGTCCCTTTGAAGTTATGCCATTATTACACCATGAGAACATGTTCCAGCTGAATTTTCCATGATTCAGTTTTATGCTAAAAAGGTGCTGATTATAGAATCATAAAGCTGGAAGACACCTTGGAAATCTTCTAGTTCAACCACCTACCCCAGGCAGGAATGCTTATACCATCCTGAACAAATGGTTGTCCATTCTTTTCTGGAAACCTCCTGTGAAGGAGCACCCACAACTCCAGAAGGCAAACTCTTGTGTTATTTCTTAATGTCAGAAAGTTACAAGGCTTTGATTGGTCATCCAAAGGTGCTTTTTCAGGAAGCAACTGGACTTTTCTTGTTTTTTTCTTTGAAGATGTTTCACTTCTTATCCAAGAAACTTCTTCAGCTCTGGCAGGATAGTGGGGAATGGAAGGATTTATATTCCTTGCATATGGCTGGTCATTTGCATTTTATGAAATGTCTTCAAACAAAAAACAAGAAAGTCCAGTTGCTTCCTAAAAAATACCTTTGGAACAACCATGACCTGGATGACTGAGAACCTCAACAAACTTTTAGCTATACAGTTTGGGATGAATACCCTTTGAATAGTGTGGGAGTAGGAATGGATGTCCAGAGGGAAAAAAATTGCAGAAAACAGGAAGCAGGGGCACTATTCAGGTGACCCTGAGGTCACAGATAAATCCCCAAGTGCTTCAACAACCTTCTAAAAGAATGCAAATGGCCAGCTGTCTGCAAGGAATATAATTTTTTCCATTCCCCACTATCTTGTCAAAACTGAAGAAGCTTCTTTGGATGAGAAGCAAAATGCCTTCAAAGAAAAAATAAAAAAGTCCAGTTGCCTCCTGAAAAAGCACCGTTGGGACAGCCATGATCTAGATGATGAAAATCTCTACAGACTTTGATTTGTCAGTTGAAATATCCTTCCTCAGAAGCTATACTCATTCTCCCTAGAAAATCCATTGCTGGGTGAACCTACCTTACCTTCAAAAAAATGGAGAAGAATTAAATCTAGCACTAGACAGAAAGTTAATGCAGCAATATATCTAATTCATACAAATACACTGTTCAAAAAAATAAAGGGAACACTTAAACAACACAGTGTAACTCCAAGTCAATCACACTTCTGTGAAATCAAACTGTGCACTTAGATAGCAACACTGACTGACAATCAATTTCATAAGCTGTTGTGCAAATGGAATAGAGAACAGGTGGAAAGCAGAGGCAGTTAGCAAGATACCCCCAATAAAGGAGTGGTTCTGCAGGTGGTGACCACAGACCACTTCTTAGTTCCTATGCTTTCTGGCTGAAAGTTTGGTCACTTTTGAATGCTGGCGGTGCTTTCACTCTAGTGGTACCATGAGATGGAGTCTACAATCCACACAAGTGGCTCAGGCAGTGCAGCTCATCCAGAATGGCACATCAATGCGAGCTGTGGCAAGAAGGTTTGCTGTGTCTGTCAGCGTAGTGTCCAGAGCATGGAGGCACTACCAGGAGACAGGCCAGTACATCAGGAGATGTGGGGGAGACCATAGGAGAACAACAACCTAGCATGAGGACCGCTATCTCCACCTTTGTGCAAGGAGGGACAGGAGGAGCACTGCCAGAGCCCTGCAAAATGACCTCCAGCAGGACACAAATGTGCATGTGGTTGCTCAAACGGTCAAAAACAGACTCTATGAGGGTGGTATGAGGGCCTGATGTCCACAGGTGGGGGTTGTGCTTCCAGCCCAACATTGTGCAGGACATTTAACATTTCCCAGAGAACACCAAGATTGGCAAATTTGCTACTGGCATCCTGTGCTCTTCACAGATGAAAGCAGGTTCACACTGAGCACATGTGACAGACATGACAGAGTCTAGAGATGCCGTGGAGAACATTCTGCTGCCTGCAGCATCCTCCACCATGACTGGTTTGGCAGTGGGTCAGTAATGGTGTGGGATAGCATTTCTTTAGGGGGCTGCACAGCCCTCCATGTGCTCACCAGAGGTAGCCTGACTGCCATTAGGTACGGAGATGAGATCCTCAGACCCCTTGTGAGACCATATGTGGGTGCGATTGGCCCTGAGTTCCTCCTAATGCAAGACAATGCTAGACCTCATGTGGCTGGAGTGTGTCAGCAGTTCCTGCAAGATGAAAGCATTGATGCTATGGACTGGCCTGCCTGTTCCCCAGACCTGAATCCAATTGAGCACATCTGAGACATCATGTCTCGCTCCATCCACCAATGCCATCCAGCAACGCCATCCAGTTGCACCACAGACTGTCCAGGAGTTGGGAGATGATTTAGTCCAGGTGTGAGAAGAGAGCCCTCAGGAGAACACCTGCCACCTCATCAGGAGCATGCCTAGGCATTGTAGTGAAGTCATACAGTCACGGGGAGGCCACAAACACTACTGAGCCTCATTTTGACGTGTTTTAAGGACATTATATCAAAGTTGGATCAGCCTGTAGTGTTTTTTTCCAATTTAATTTTGAGTGTAACTCCAAATCCAGACCTCCATAGGTTACCAAATTTGATTTCCACTGATAATTTTTGTGTGATTTTGTTTTCAGCACATTCAACTTTGTGATGAACAAAGTATTTAATAAGAATATTTCATTCATTTAGATCTAGGATGTTTTATTTTTCTATTCCCTCTATTTTTTTGAGCAGTGTATAATTAAAAGGAGCTGAACCTAACCTATGTTAAGCCCCTGTCACACTGCACCAACAGATGGAAAGAGGATGTAAAATGAAGAAAAACACTTGTCATCCGTTGATTAACGCGATGCATCCGTTCTGTACTCACTGCATCCGTTTTTCATACTCTCTATCCGTCCAGCATCCGTCTATTACGTTTCATCTGCTCAGAAAGTTTTCAACTGCTCAAAACTTTTGAGCAGAAAATGTATCCAATGCATCTGTTCTGCATCTGCTAGGCATCCACTAGGCATCCGTTCTGCATCCGTTACGCATCAGCTATATCCGCTAGGCATCTGCTGCACAACCGTGCAACTCCATCTGCTCCAGCAGTAAACGGACGCAGGGAGGAAGCGGAACGGATGCAGAACGGATGCAGAATGGAAGCCTAGCGGATGCAGAATGGAAACAAAGCATTTAAAATGGAAAAAACGTTCGCAGAGGGGACCTATCTTGGATATTAAGGATGTCTTGAGGATGCCTAGAGGATGCAAAGGGACACCGAGGGGAAAACCTATACTGCCTATAAAAAGGGGGAGCAACTCACCTGGATCTCACTTTCAGTCCAGCAGCCCACCTGTGCAGACCTCTGCAGCCTTCATCTGACTCTAGCTCTTCCACAGCATCCATTCATGTCCACCGTGGATTGTAACAAAGTCCTTTTGGCAGCCACCATCCTTCTGCAACAGTGCGAAGCCATCTACAGGCTCTGTGAACTCTACTACGGGAAGAAAAAGTGGCGGCCAAGAAGCGTCTGGGTCCGAAGATGGATCACCAGAAGAGCAGAGTACGGACTGTACAACAAGCTGATGGTGAGCTCAGGAACGAAGACACTCGTGCATTCCAGAACTTCATGAGGATGCCTCCAGCCATGTTTCACGAAGTTGTGCAGCGCCTGACACCCAGGTTGACCAAGGCAAACACCAACTTCCGGCCCAGCCTGGAACCTGGGCTCAAGGTGGCACTCACTCTGCATCACCTGGCCTCAGGGACCACCTACAGGAGCATGCAAAACAGCTGGAGGGTGCCACACAACACCATCAGCATTGTGGTCAGAGAAGTGGTGAAGGCCATCATCAAAGAATACATGGAGGAGCTCCTCCAGTACCCCTCCACTGAAGAAGGATGGAAGAAAGTTGAATAGCAGTGGTATCAGAGGTGGAACTTCCTACATACCGTTGGAGCCATCGATGGCAAGCACATGGCCTGCAAACCGCCAGCCAAGTCGGGATCCACTTATTTCAACTACAAGGGCTTCTTCAGCATCTTCCTCTTCGCCATGGTCGATGCTGACTACAAGTTCATGTACATCGATGCTTCAGGCTACAGCTCATCTTCAGATGCCCAGGTATACAACGCCAGTCATCTCAAGGAGGGGCTGGAAGGCAACCTCATCGTGGGCTTCCCAGATCCAGACCCCCTGCCCAACAACACGCAAGATGTGCCCCACTTCATCGTGGGGGATGATGCCTTCTCCCTCAGAACCTACCTCATGAAGCCCTACACCTCCAAATGCTTCACCCGTGAAGAGAGGATCTTCAACTACAGGCTGTCCAGGGCAAGGCGGGTGGTGGAGAATGCCTTTGGAATCCTGGCCAACAGGTTCCAGGTACTTCTCACCACTATGCAGCATCGCCCAGAGACCGTCAGGAGGATCATGGAAGCTTGCTGCATCCTGCATAATCTCATGCGCACCCGCTACCCAGTCTTGCAAAACAGGCTCGTGGACCTCCAACAAGGAAATGGGGACATGGAGCATGGGGAATGGAGGCAAGGGAAAAACTTGATAGACACTGTGGATGTGCAAGGCCCCAACAGAGCTTCATTGAAGGGAAGAAGCAGCGCAACCTCCTGAAACACTGGTTCAACTCCCCAGCTGGAGCAGTGGAGTAGCAAGACAGGATGATAGATGCTTAATGGATGCTTCCTTGAGCCTGTCTCATCACACTGATGAGATTGGGCCATGTATGTTGGGTGGGCCTACAATGAACAGGGCATTTAATAAAGAGTTGTGTTTATGTTGACATGTGTGGATCAATGCTTACATTGTTATTGATAATAAAGGGCCATAGGTGTGGCACCTGGGAGGATGGACCATCTAGTCCCACTATGCTTGCACTGTAGGTTTAACTATCCCACAGCTATTACCCATTCCAAAGGTATCCCTGCCCATCCCACTGCTATCCTTACCCAGCCCACAGCTATTACACATCCCACAGGTATCCCTGCCCGTCCCACTGCTATCTTAACCCATCCCTCAAGCATGCAAAGGCTTAAACCATTTCTAAAAGTTTCCACCAAGACTTTATTAAAAAAAAGAAATGAAGCAAGTGTGTGAATCAAAGATAGACTTTATTAACAACAAGCTATAAAACAAAAATGAGTCTCTGGCACTCCTCTTGGTCATTCAGTCTCAGGGGTGAAGGGTCCAGGTGCTGTGGAGGTGGCTGGTGCTGGAGTGCTTGTCTGATCCCCCGCATCATCAGCTCCTCCAGAAGCAGAAGCAGCAGAAGCCCCAGCCCCAGAAGAGCGAGCCCGTGCTACAGAAGCCCCAGCAGAACC
>BLBF01015771.1:0-32592 GCA_015471245.1 Laticauda colubrina
ATACACATACACATACACATACACATACACATACACATACCTGCATGCATGCATGCATACATACATACATACATACATACATATATTTTGGCAAGCAGTGTGGTTCCACATTTTTACATAAACATAAAATTAGATGGTTGTTGGTAAGAGAATAAAGAGGCTTTTACCATTCAGCAGCCATCTTTGGAGGAAATCAACCAAACTGCTGTTAAGGTGAGGTTGTGGACAAGTTTCATGTCATAAGTCATACACCATGGCAAAAGTGGTAATTATACTGCATCAGCAAGGTCTTTCCAGGCAAAGATTTCAAAGTAGACTTGGGTTTCAAGATGCACTGTTCAAGCTGTTTTGAAGAAACACAAAGAAACAGGCAATGTTGATGACCATAAATGCAGTGGTTGGCCAAGGAAACTTCGTGCAACAGATGAAAGATATGTCATGCTTTCTTCCCTTCAACATTGGAAAATGTCCATCAGTGCCATCAGCTGGCAACTGGCAGAAACCTGTGGGACCCATTTATATCCATCTCTGTCCAGAAGAGTCTGGACAGAAATGGTCTTCATGGAAGAATTGCGGCCAGTAAACCATAGCTCCAGTGTGGGAACAAGGCTAAGCTACTGAACTATGCAGAAAAATATAGGAAGTGTGGTGCAGAAAATTAGTAGCAGGTGCTCTCAACTGATGAGCCAGATTTTGAAAGATTTGGCTCTAGCAGGAGACAGTAGAGCAGTACAATAATCAGTGTCTGCAAGCAACAGTGAAGCATGGTGGAGGTTCTTTGCAAGTTTGAGACTGCATTTCAGCAATTGGAGTTGGAGATTTGGTTGGGATAGATATCTTCAATGCTGAAAAATATAGGCAGATATTTATCCATCATGCCATACTATTAGGGAGGCATTTGATTGACCCCAAATTTATTCTGCAGAAGTGCAATGGGGCAAACCTACAGCCAATGTCATTCGGAACTATCTTCAACATAAAAAAAGAACAAGAAGTCCTGGAAGTAATTGTTTGGCTCCCATAGAGCCCTGATGTCAACATAATTGAATCTGTTTAGGGTTAGATGAAGAGACAGAAGGATTTGAGGCAGCCTACATCCACAGACGGTCGCCATCGAAGATGGTTATAATGACACAAACAGGGATTCAGTTCTTTGATGTGCAGAAGTTTTCTTGATGTATCTGCGGAGTGCCCTCTTCACGTCCAAGGTGTGCCACTTCTTCTCCAGATCATGAGATGACCATGGGCAGAAGTCCGGCAGTATTACCTTCCAAGCCCTATGGAACCAGGAGTTCACCTTGGGGACAAAGAAGGGGTTCAACTGCAGAACCACCCTGTTGAAAGGAAAGTACAAAGGTCCTCTCTGACTGAGAGAGAGCTGCCAGTTCCAATATTCACCTGTCTGAAGTGAAGGCCACTAGGAAGGCAACCTTGAATGTCAGGAAGCACAGACCAGCTGTCCGAGGCAGGCAGGCTCGAAAGGTGCCGCAGTGAGGGCCTCTACTACCTTTGACAAGTCCCAGTTGGGGTACCTGTGTACCACAAGTGGTTTTAATTTAAATGACCCTCTAATGAATGTGCATACCACTGGATGGTGGGTGAGGGATTCCAAGTCCCCATAGATTAACACCATGGACAAAGCAGCTACTTGTCTGAGAATGGTGTTGGAGGATAACCCCTTATCAAGACCTTCCTGTAGGAAGTCCAGAATATGTGGGACAGATACCACAGCAGGGTCAGTGTCCTTCCAAGTACACCATTTGCAAAAAGCCTTCCAAGTTGAATTGTAAATTCTATTATTAGAAGGTCTCCTGGAGGCCTAGATTGTCTGCGTCACTTCCTGGAGAAATTGTCATTCTTCAGGATACTCCTCTCAAGTGCCAGATAGTCAGTTGGAGCCACTGAGGCTCTGGGTGGACCAAGGCCTCCTCGTTGAGGGAGATCCTGTCCTGAGGAATCCTCAAGGGCGAGATGCTGATAGGCTGACCAGATCTGCATTCCATGGCCATATGGACCAAAGAGGAGCTAAAAGTAGGATTTCCACCCTCTCCGATATCACGTTCCTGATCACCCCTGGAATGAGGGGAAAAGGAAGGAAGGCATGCAGCAGTTCTCTGGGCCATGGATTACAGAAGATGTTGACCCCTCTTTGTTTCTGGTGTCACAAATCTGGTGAAGAACCTGGGAATTGTGAGTTTGCCAGAGTGGCGAACAAGTCCAGGACTGAATGGCTGAATTTCTCGGACAGCTCCCTGAAGAGGTCCAGATGCAGGCACCACTTGGAATGGTCTACCATGGTCCTTCTCATCATTCCTGAGATGCACTCCGCCTTGATGGAGCACAGGTGAATCTTTGCCCAGAGTCCCAATTGTTCCACCTTGTGCATGAGGGACCTGAAGTAGGTGCCCCTTTGGCACTTGATGTTAGCCTTGGCAGCTACACTGTCCTGATACAGTGTCCTAAAAGTGGTGGATGGTCAAATGAACTGCTCAGAGCACCAGCCAATTTATATTATTTCTCGGATCTACCAGAAGTCCACTGTCCTTATGCCAATTGGTGCTGGCATCCCAGATGAAGAGGTCAAGGTTAATTGGCTGGGTCCTTGAACACGTTTCCCCTGGTGATTGCTAGGGAGATCCACCATTGAAAGGACCTGAATACCTCTAAGGAGACTTGAACCCTGACACTTGAGTTGCTGTCTCCGGATCTCTGGTATGGGAGAGGAACCACTGTAAGATGCTTGCATGCAGCCGTGCCCACAGAACTATTCCTATGCAAGATATCATCTTTCCCAGGAACTGAAAAAGGAGAGCCAAGGGAACAGTTTGTTCCACTTGGATTCAATTAGCTAAGGACATGATGCTGTTCTGGCATTCTTGGGAGAGGGAGACGGAGACCTTGCATCACTGTGCCTAGATATAACAGGTGGATGGATGGGACTAGGTGACTCTTTGTGAAATTGACTGAAAACCCATGGTCCTGAAGGACTCAGATCATGGTCTGTAGGTCCTCTTGAGCCTGAAGGTAACTGTATTAGGATGTCATCGAAGTAATACTGGACGCGCATCAGGATTGCCCTGAGGTATGCAGCCAGTGCTGCCAACAACTTGGTAAAGGTCCTGGGTTCCAAGGACAAGCTGAATGGTAAGGCTCTGTACTGGAAGTGGTGCTCTGCATTACAGAATCTGAGATACTTTTGATGAAATGGAAGGATAGGGACATGGTGGTAAGCCTCCATCAGGTCTATGGACATCAGGAAGTCACCTTCCCTGATGCCCTCCAAAATTGACTGAAGTGACTATATCTTGAACCATTTGTAGGTTAAGTGGAAGTTTAATTTCTTGAGGTCCAGAATTGCTCTCCACCCCCCACTCCCGAGGTCTTTGGAACTATGAATAGAATGGAATAGTATCCATGCCACTGTTGGTCCTCTGGAACTGGCTCGATGGCATGGATCTCCAACAAATGTTGGATTGCCGTGTCCATGATGTTGCTTTTGGAGACCGGGCAACAGATGAAGTGTCTCAGGGGTGTGGAGAGGAATTCTAGAGTGAGGTGTAGCCTCACTGTGTTTAGGACCCAAGAATCAGTCGTGATGTTCTTCCATTGTTCTGTAAATAGGACTAGGCATTTGCCAATAGGAGGATCATCTTGGCAGTCACTTGGAGTGGCAGAAGGTGGTAGCCTCCTGACCCACAAATGGTCACTTGACATGGAACTTTGTCTGGACCTTTCCCTAAACCTTGATCTGTCCTGTTGGTGATCAGGTCTCTGTGGGTAGGGCTGGTGGAATTGAGCATTGTCAAGGCCGGCATCTGTCGGCTGAAATGTGTGCCAACGCACATATGGCAAGGGGCAGCAATCTGCCTGCCTGGCCATAGAGGTCAAGACCTTCTGCCTATCCTTGTTTTCAACAAGAAAAGGTTCTAGGGCCTCCCCAAATAGAGTGTTCCCCTTATAAGGGGCGGATAAATAAAAACCTATACTTGGTTTTTATGTCTGACTGCCATTGGCGAAGTCATAGCAGTTGGCGTGATGTTATTGTGGAAGCAAGAGCCCTAGAGGAAAACCGAGCTGTATGCAAAGTAGCATCAGCTGAAAATTCAGCTGTGGCCACCAGTTTATTGATGTCTTGGTGAAGCCAAATTTCCTCAGGTGGCATTCTCGCTTGCAACTGGTGAAGCCAGAGTAAGGAGATTCTTGTAAAGAAGGGAGTGGTTGTCACTGCTTTGACAGCCCAGGCATTGGCCTGATGCATCCTGTAGAAGTTCAGTTTTGGCATCCTATCCTCTGCCTTTAGGGTCTCTGCTATGTCCCCAGACATGACAATGGAAGATGTCAGGGCTGCCAGTGGTTCATCCACTGTAGGAAATTTAAGAGCCTCAGTGAGGATGGGAGCCATATTGAAGAACCTTTTGTCATTTCCTCCAGGGATGGGAAATGGCTGGAATGGCAGGAATGGAACATGGCTGGCCCCATTGTCTCTGAACTACATTCAAAAATAGTTTAGGATATGGGATGTCCTTTTGCATTATGGCAGGCTCAGAGAATACGATGTTGTTTGGGCCATGGGATTCCGAAAGTTCTTCAGGGTCCCGGCGCTCTACTCCTTTCTGAACTTTGGACCTGGTCTTCTAGAGACCAGGATTCGAAAAGAACTGGATGAAAAAGGCCGGTAAAAGGTGGAGCGTCAGGGATGAGATCCTCATCCTCTGACATGGCCTGATCTCTTTGCTCCTCATCCTGCATTGCTAATGCTGAGTTTCTCATGGAAGGTTCTGGAGATGGAGGATCCTGGAACCTAAACGTCTCTGTTGGGAGCTGGTATTGTGGGTTAGGTTGGCAGAGTGGTTCAGTTGCTAATGAGGTCAATTGCCATCATTTTTTGAATTCTGTGGCAATACCATGTGATCTTGCTTCTGAAATGAAGAATTTAATTTCTTCAGATAACCCAGTGCACTGCCTGTCCCCTGGGTGAGCCCTCTGCAGTGTGACTGAATGTGGCCTCTGTAGCCAAGGCTCTATTCCTAGACTGTGTTTCCTCCTCCTCCGTTGCTAGGTAGGAGAAGGAAAAAATACCTCTCTCATTTTCTCCTGTTGAAAAAGGCTGAAGGAGAATATGCTCTCTATCACCCTCTGGTGATCAAGCCATTGGAACTGCAGCATTTGACTGAGACAACAACTGTTTCTGCAGAGAGCGGGAACTGACAGGCTCTATTTGAGCTGGATTAGGCATCCTATCCTGCACTGCCTTTTTTCGGCTCTGGATATTTGTTTCTCCAGACTTTTTGGCTTCTTCTAGTGTCCTTTTCTTCGGCTTTGGAAGCCTTCATAGGATACAGGACTTTTGCTCTAATTTTATCGGCTGCTACTTTACTAGCTGATTCAGTTTCCTGGAACTTTTTCCAGGTTTCTGAGTGGAACAGAGACAAGCATATGTTCCATGCTGTCTGCAGTTTTTTTTTGATCTGCCATGACAGCCCCGGTTCCTGTGATAGGCAGCACTAGAGTGAATGACCTTTAACTCAGATTATTGACTGCCTCTCTGAATCTGCCTCGAGCCAACTGGACAATGGCTCTACAGCATTCCTTGGGGCTTGATAGTTGGCAGCTGCTCCAGGAGACCTGGGTGAACCAGCCCCTGTGTGAGCAGTTTTAATTATTCCACTTTCCTTTCTGGCTGGAGATTGGTTGGGGTGACAATGGCGCCAGAGAGACTGGGTGAGCCAGCACACTCCCACACTTGAAAAAGCACTTGGCACTTGGTGACCTCACTGGAGTTACCCAGGTGAGCCAGCCAGCTAAGATGGAATCACTCCCCCCCCCCACAAGCAACACAGCTGCCAAAGTTGGGGGAAGTCAAGCAGCAAAAGTCAGTAATCATGGCAAGGCTGGAATGAAATGGTGTGACAACCATCCACCTCTTCACTCACAGATCGCCCTGATCTAACCTGTCTGGTGAGTTCTATTCAAAAGTCCTTTTAGACAAAGTCAGTATCTTCTCAGAGCTAAGCCAATCTTCTCAGAGCTAAGCCACATCTCTATAGGGCCAAGATTGAGTTGAAACTGGGGTCTCTGCAGTTGACAGAGAGGCATAGCAAAAGATTGAGGACTCAGTCTCTGGGCACAAAGGCATGTTTCAACCCAAGTGTGGATTCTCCAATCGGCATACTGGAGAATATAAGAATTCTGGCTGAAACATTTCCAACGTACACAATGCCCTCAGGATAAATCTTTCTAATTGTTTTATTTATTGTCTTTGTGTAACTGGCAAACTCTGAATCTTTTCACTAATAATAAAGGAATTTTCAGGCTGTTTATAGAACTATTTACAGAATCTGAGTCTTGATACTGCAAATAGAGACTGGAGATTAAACTCTTGCCTCTGATCAACACCAACTGAGAACGTTTGAAGAAAGAAACTAAATCAGGAGAACACAGTGCCCTCCACATTCAGCCTCTAGAGCCATTCCAGAAGGATACCATGATCAATGGTATCAAGTCATGCAAAAAATGGTTGTAACTATCCCTGTCTTGTTCCCACCAAGACATAAAGCATAATCAGTGCTATTTCCAGCCCATATCTGAACCTGAATCCTGACTCAAAGAGGTCCAGATAATCCATTTCATACACAATAACAAGAGAACCGCCTCTTCCACTCCATAACCACTCTCTCTCCCTCCCATAGGTTCTAGTTCCTATCTTAGCTAATTTTGATAATTTTAATTTAATTTTATCATAAACCATCATGTATTCTGGATTTTCAGAAGATTTCTGTGTGCATTTTGAGACTAATATCTGATTATAATAATCTGGTTTTCTGTGTCCTCAGAAACAGCACCTATAGCTCCTCAATTGTTGATGAATCTGAGGATTTGGAAATTACCCAAGATGCAGAGATTTGTTTGCTGAAGTCAGGAGAATTGATGTAAGCCAGCTTATTTCCTCTTGTTATTTGGAAGAAACTGCCATTGGCTAGAAGCACAATAATCTTAAACAATTGTTTATTTTTACAACACTGATTTATAACAAGTGTTCTTGCAAGTAAGAAGTGAGTTTCTACATTTTGTGTCATTTGTTGGTCAAGTATTATTTTTGTTCTTATCTGTTTTCAGGCTAAAGCTGCCTCTCACAGTGGAGGAAATTTTAAAGTTTGGAGAAGGTACCAGAGAACTATTTATTAAGTCAAATACTTACAGCATTATTCCAATCACTGTAGATGAAACTGGCCTTACAGTAAGTTGGGTGTTTTCATCAGACCCAAAGAGCGTATCATTCAGTGTCCTATTCAAGCAATCAGAAGAAACCTCTCTGGATCAATGCAAAGTAAGTTACCCTCATACAGAATTGTTCTTCTTCATGGAAACATTGCACATAATATAATTATGAACAAATCAGTTGAATTTTAAAAACCTGTTATCTGTTACCAGAGCTATACCATTCTAAATCTCTGCCCCAAAAATATAATTAAACAACATGCTATAGTTTTCGTGGGTAATCTGTAGATAGCAGGAAACAATATAGCTAATTTTTGTTTGGATTTGCCCTGCGTGAAGAGGATCTGGGGCTAAAAAATGTGGGGGCATTTGAATCCTAGGTTGTCCATCCCTTTCATAAGAAGCTCTGATTGATCCATTAGCCTATTAGTATCAAACACAATATTATTGCTGCTGAAAAATCTTCTGGTCTTTATTTCTTTCTCATTACTGTATCTTTCAATTAATATTTTGCCCCAATTAATATTTCAGAGCCTGAAAACTTAGCTCTGCCAATTAGCCTGGGGCATTCCATAATGTAGTTGGTGGGTTTAAAAAAAGATTTAATCTCTACCTATTGTATCTTGGTTCCTATCTTAGCTAATTTTGTTAACTTTAATTTTTAACATTTTAATGTTTTATATCAGGGCTGTCAAGCTCATGCCCCATGGGCCAGATGCATCACACACTGGTCACACCCTCACCCAGTTTAGCAAAGAGGGGGGAATCCTGATACATCATATGATGCTGCCATGACAATGCGAATTTGACACCCCTACTTTATATATATATTTTAACTATATTGTACACTGAATATTGTAGGCTGCCCAAAGTCGCTTGATAGTGAAATGGGTGATATATAAATCTAATAAATAAATACATAATCAATTGGTGGCTAATTATGAATTGATAGTGATGGAAGCTTTGGTCAACACATAAAGAAAGCATTTGTATGGGCAGGCTGATTAAAAACATATTCATTCACTCATTCCCCAAGTTAATAATGGCAAAGTTCCTTCTGACTGATATACTGTTATATATTTTGCAGGTTCTTATTCCCATGACTCGCTGCAATTCTCATAAGGAAACTATCAGAGGGAATGTAAAAATACGAAATACTGGAATTTACATACTTATTTTTGACAACACTTTTTCTAGGTTGGTGTGCTACAGAGCAGAGAATTTTTTTAAATAGTTGTGATGTTATGGAGATTTTAGAAATTATCACTTACTGTATTTTTTGGTGTATAAGACGCACTTTCCCCCACCCCAAAAATGAGTAAATGTATGTGCATCTTATACAGTCAACGTTGCTGAAGCCCCGCCGACCTCCACCCTTTGGCCTCTGCCTCTGCCCAATCTTCCTCCTTGCAGCAAACAGCCTGGTCATCTTCAGAGCAACCTAATTAGCACAAGCAGCTGATTGGATCAGTTGGATCAGCCTTCCACCGATCAGCTGTTTCAGGCTGCAGGGATTGCCATCACCTATTGCCACCTCCATGCACCCCATTTTCAGCATCTGTATCCCATTTTCAGCCTTTTCACATCCCATTTTCAGCCTCTACATGCCCCATTTTTGGCCCATTCTGAGCAGCAGCGATCAGAATGGGCAGAAAATGGGGCATGCAGAGGCCAAAACAGAGCACATGGAGGCCAAAAATGGGATGTAGAGCCCGAAAATGGGATGTGCAATAGACGATGGCAATTCCTGCAGTTTGAAACAGCTGATCATTGGGAGGCTGATCCAACAATCAGCTGCTTGTGCTAATGAGGCTGTACTGAAGCTGATCAGGTTGTTTGCTGCAAGGAGGAAAATTGCGTAGAGGCAGTGGCAGATTTTTTTTTTCTTGCTTTCCTTCCCCAAAGTTAGGTGCGTCTTATACTTCAGAGCATCTTATACTCTGAAAAATATGATATTTCATTCTGAGTGGAGGGAATAAAGAAATTATGTTCCTCTAAAACCTCATAGAAATAATCAATACACAATTATCTTTTGTTAAAAAAATATTGAAATATTTTTCTCTTCTTAGTCAAAATCATTTTTTTTATTGTTGATGATTTAATTGTTCATCTCTAAGTCCTAAAATGTCACTTTATTTGGCTCTTCATTACTCTTTTATATATTATGATATTCTATTGAATGAAGCAATTTTGCCATAAAGGAAAAAATAACCATATATGGATTGGATCATATTGATCCAATTCAGAGAAAGAGATTTGAACTTTATTTAATTTTAGTTGTTTAGTTCTTTTTAAGCAAGATAGTTGTTAAGTGAATTTTACTCTATTGTACAATCTCATTTGCCACAATTTTTAAGTAAATCATTTCAGTTGTTAAGTTAGTAACATGGTTGTTCAGTACATCTGGCTTCCCTATTGACTTTGCTTGTCATCTCAAAAGTTGATCACATGACCCCGGAACACTTCAACTATCATAAATATATGCCAGTTGCCAAGCATTTGAATTTTGATCATGGGGGTGCTACAACATGTGTGAAAAACAGTCATAAATCACTTTTTTTCAGTGTCATTGTAGTTTAGAAAATACATTTAAAGATTGTAAATCAAGACTACCTGTAATTCCATTGTTTCTCCTTGATGATCTTAATTTTACAATTTTGACTAATCTTCCTATGTTGTTTTTCTTACAGGTTTATCTCAAAAAAAGTATTTTTCCATCTATCTGTTCAACAGCCAGTGATTTATGATGGAAGTGATTTTCCATAGGGGCATATCTTGCAAGAAACACTATTATTTTTGTATGAATGCATGTGTTCACATGCATATGTGTATGCACAGACACATGTATGAATGCATGTGTGCACATGCATATGTGTATGCACAGACACACATGCATATAGATATGAAGCACTAAAATCACAGAAGGATATAAATTCTCCACGTTTTATACAATAATTCAGAAACCATACTTAAATATATATGCATGTAGAAAAAAGCACAGCTTTTATGAGGGCAATAATGATACTAAACTGTGTGCCAGTTATTCAAAAGCCATTTTGTTTATTAAACAGACAATATAGTTATATTCTGCTTCATTTGATACCAAAAATGATTCTAAATACATTTTATTAAAGAGATAAGAATAAGAAATTTATTTTTCAAATTAGAAGATTTAACATATGTATAATACTAGTTATTGTTGGTTATATTGAGTCAGCATCAGACAGACAGATAGAAAATCAATTTTGCATAAACATTAATACTGATAAATTACCTTCCCAGGTAAGTAAGTTACAGTTTAGGATCTCAGAATCTGAAGGAGTGCCTTAAATTTTCAGATTTTAAGCAATTATAGTTTTATTATTTTATATAGTATATGAAAGTTTTTGTCAATTTGGTCCTCCTACATGCTTCATATGACCCTCATTAATAAAAATGCTTACTTTTGCTTATATTCATACTTTTCATTTAAAGAGCTGTTTTCTACACCATCATATGCATCTTGGCAATACTCTTACCAAATTAAATTCTCGTGCAGCCTTATTCTTCATTAGTAATTGCTAATATATAATATATTTATATTTCTTTTTCTTATGCCATATCCATCATTGAATATTGGTGATCGTGAGTGAGTGAGTGTGTATTAACCTGATAGTCATATGAGTGGCATATTTGTGAAGGATAATTCATATAAATGAAATTATTACTGCTCAGACATACCGTGTTTCTCATATAATTAAGGCCGGGTCTTTTTTTTTTTTTTTAGCCCAGAAAAAGTGGCTAGGCCGTCTTTTCGGGGGTGACTTAATTCCTGCCCCTTGCATCTTCAGGCGGGCGGGTGGTGACGCCTTGGATGTTGACCTCGGCATTGGTGGGGCACTTCGTATCGAGGTCAATGCAGGCAGCACCATATCCAGGTGTGCAACAAAAGTACTTCCTAACAGCAAGCCCCCCCACCATTCCCCCCCATTTCACATGTTTTAATATAGGCCTTAATTTGGGGGGGGGCTTAATTTCATTTCATGCCTATAAAACATGCTGGGACTTCCTATTGGGGGAGGCCATATTGTTGGAGAAACAGGGTAGACTTTACAAGGTTTGAATATTTCCTCTTGAAGAGGCTTAAAAAAAAAATTTGAAACAAGGAGCAGAAAATGCACTTAGTTAAGCAATACTTTACTCCAGCCTTTTCCAGTTAATGTTGAGTATTATGAATTTCTGATTCCCAGACATAACACTTAGATTTCCCAATATCTGCTAAGAGTAGTCTCTTTAAAAAATAATAATTAGTATTTATGATGGAGATCAACGGTAGATTTTTGACTCCTCAATTGGCAGAAAAGGTGCTAAAGCCCATGTCACACTGAACCAACGGATGCAAAGAGGATGTAAAACGGACAAAAAACCTTGCCATCCGTTCGAAAACACGATGTACTCACTGCCCCCGTTTTGCTTCCTCTCTATCCGTCCAGCATCCGTTTATTGACGTTTCATCCGCTCCGAAAGTTTTGGGCTGCCGAAAACTTTTGCGCGGAAAATGTATCCAGTTCGTCCGTTCTGCATCCGCTATGCATCTGTTACGCATCTGTTACGCATCTGCTATATCCGCTTGGCATCCGCTGCGCATCCGCACAACTCGCATCCGCCTGGATGCAGGGAGGAAGCGGAACGGACGCGGGACAGATGCAGAACGGATGCAGAACGGATGCAGCATGGAAACAAAGCATTTAAAATGGAAAAAACGTTCGCAGAGGGGACCTATCTCGGATATTAAGGATGTCTAGAGGATGCCTAGAGGATGCCTAGAGGATGCAAAGGGACACCTATATTGCCTATAAAAAGGGGGAGCAACTCGTCTGCATCTCACTTTCAGACCAGCAGCCCACTTGTGCAGACCTCTGCAGCCTTCATCTGACTCTTCCTCTTCCACAGCATCCAGTCATGTCCACCGTGGATCGTACCACAGTCCTTTTGGCAGCCACCATCCTTCTGCAACAGTACAAAGCCATCTACAGGCTCTGTGAACTATACTACGGGAAGAAAAAGAGGCAGCCAAGAAGCGTCTGTGTCCAAAAATGGATCGGGAGAAGAGCGGAGTACAGACTGTACAACAAGCTGATGGTGGAGCTCAGGAACGGAGACACTCGGGCGTTCCAGAACTTCATGAGGATGCCTCCAGCCATGTTTGATGAAGTTGTGCAGCGCCTGACACCCAGGTTGACCAAGGCAAACACCAACTTCCAGCCCAGCCTGGAACCTGAGCTCAAGGTGGCACTCACTCTGCGCCACCTGGCCTCAGGGACCACCTACAAAAGCATGCAGTATGGCTGAAGGGTGCTACACAACACCATCAGCATTGTGGTCAGAGAAATGGTGCAGGCCATCATCGAAGAATACAAGGAGGAACTCCTCCAGTGCCCCTCCACTGAAGAAGGATGGAAGAAAGTTGCAGAGCAGTGGTATCAGAGGTGGAACTTACCAGACACTGTTGGAGCTATCGATGGCAAGCACTTGGCCTGCAAAGCTCCAGCCAAGTCAGGGTCCACTTATTTCAACTACAAGGGCTTCTTCAGCATCGTCCTCTTCGCCATGGTCGATGCTGACTACAAATTCATGTACATCGATGCTTCAGGCTACGGCTCATCTTCAGATGCCCAGGTATACAACGGCAGTTACCTCAAGGAGGGGCTGGAAGGCAACCTCATCGTGGGCTTCCCAGATCCAGACCCCCTGCCCAACGACACGCAAGATGTGCCCTACTTCATCGTGGGGGATGACGCCTTCTCCCTCACAATCTACCTCATGAAGCCATACACCTCCAGACTCCTGACTCATGAAGAGAGTATCTTCAACTACAGACTGTCCAGGGCAAGGCGGGTGGTGGAGAACGCCTTTGTCATCCTGGCCAATAGGTTCCAGGTACTTTTCACCACCATGCAGCATCACCCAGAGACCGTGAGGAGGATCGTGGAAACTTGCTGCATCCTGCACAATCTCATACGCACCCGCTACCCAGTCTTGCAGAACAGGCTCGTGGACCGTCAACAGGCTCGTGGACCATCAACAAGGCAATGGGGACATGGAGCCTGGGGAATGGAGGCAAGGGCGAAACCTGATCGACATACAGGATGTGCAAGGCCACAACAGAGCCTCACGGGAAGGGAAGAAGCAGCACAACCTCCTGAAACACTGGTGCAACTCCCCAGCTGGAGCAGTGGAGTGGCAAGACAGGATGATAGATGATTAATGGATGCTTCCTTCAGCCTGTCTCATCACACGGATGAGATTGGGCCATGTATGTTGGGTGGGCCTACAATGAACAGGGAGTTTAATAAAGAGTTATGCTTGTGTTCAAATGTGTGGATCAATGCTTACATTGTTATTAATAAAATAGGGCCATAGGTGTGGCACCTGGGAGGGTAGACCAAACAGTCCCACTATGCTTGCACTGGAGGTTTATCTATCCCACAGCTATTAGCCATCCCAAAGGTATCCCTGCTCATTCCACAGGTATCCCTGCCCACCCCACTGCTATCTTAACCCATCCCACAAGCATGCAAAGGCTTAAACCAATTCTAAAAGTTTCCACCAAGACTTTTTTTAAAAAAAGAAATGAAGCAAATGTGTGAACCAAAGATAAACTTTATTGAACAACAAGCTGTAAAAAAAAAAATGACCCAAGTCAAGTGTCCAAATAAAGTCCACAGGTAGCCAGCTACCCAGTCTCTGGCACTCTTCTTGGTCACTCGGAGTGCCCAGTCTCAGGGGTGAAGGGTCCAGGTGCTGTGGTGGTGGGTGGTGCTGGAGTGCCTGGCCGTGAGAGGACAACAGGTGACGGTGTGTTGAGAAAGCTCTCGTACAGCTGGTTCAGCCCCGTGATGCTGAGAGGTCCTTCCTCCATGCCATGGGGTGTCAGCCCCAGTACTGATGACAGATGTACTGACAGATGTACTGAGGCCGGGCTTGGCTGTGGGGTGGAGGAAGGAGTAGTGTAGTGGGGCTGTCTGCTCTGCAGCTGGGTGAGGACTGGCGTGGGTGGCATCATTGGCTTGGGTAGCATCGCTGGCATCGGTGGCATCATTGTCGTGGGTGGCATCAGTGGCATCAGTGGAACAGGTGGTGACAGTGTCGCCCAATGTGCCTGGACTGGGAAGGGCTGCTGCCTGTGCTGCTGAACCTCCTGGTAGCCGTAGCCCTGGTAGGTGAGGGGCTGCGGGAAGCCTTGGAATGGGAGGGACATCACCTGGGGTGGAGGAGCAGGCCTGGACTGGGTGGGAGCAGGTTCCTCTGGGTCTGGAGGGTTGTGAAGCAGCTCAGTGATCCAGTCCTTCACCAGCTGGTACTGTGGATCCGCCATTTCCTTGAGGGTCTGGTTGACATAGGTGAGGAAGGGCTTGCGGTTGGAGGATGAGGAGTCGGTGTGGACCAGCTGAGAGAGGAGATCTATGCTGGTGCGGATGTTGTCTCTGATCTCCAGCAGGACAGTGTGGCTCTGCCCCTCCTGCTGTCCGGCTCTCTGCCTTTCTGCGGAGGCGGAGCTGGGGTGTGTGTGGATGCGGCTAGGACTTTGGTGGACTCGATGTCTCCTTTCTCCAACCGCACCAGGGAGTCCTCTACGCACTCCACCACGCTTACCACACCTGTCCGCGGGTTCTCCGCCATGGCACGCTCCACAGAAACCTGCCTGGAGACAGGGACTGACTCTCTGCCAGAAGAGGACTGGCTCTCAGCAGGCTGCCGGAGAGAGACGGTCATGAGAGGGGCTGCTGGTGCTCCTCAGTGGCAGACCTCACCCTCCAGGAAGCTGCACCTGGCCAAGATGTAGGTCTCTCTGTCTGTCAGCTTCACAGTGGCCTGGCCAGATTTGTTGAGGTGCAGCTTCCCGTACCAGGTATGCATATGTTTCCACCAGCCGAGGAGCACCTCCGAAGTGTAACCCATACTCTCTCCAAGCAGCCTGCTTCCGCTTGGTGTCCCTGTACAGCCGGTGTCCCTTCCGCCTCAGATAGTCGTTCTCTCTCAGCCACTCCAGCACCTCATCCTCGTGCGCCTCCTCAGTATAGTATTGCCTCCTCTCCCGTTGTCGCATATGCCTCTTCCTCCCTTTGGCTGGACCAGATGGTCCCTCATCAGAGGGGCTCCCAGGTAGCAGGGGCTGCTCCTCCACACCACCACCACCAGCAGCAGCACCAGCAGAATCATCATCATCATCATCATCCTCACCAGCAGGATCATAATCAGCAGCAGCAGCAGGACCAGCACCAGCAGCAGAATCAGCAGCAGCAGGACCAGCAGGACCAGGATCAGCAACAGTAGAGTAAGCACCAGCAGGGCCAGCAAGTCCAGGAGCACGAGCAGGACCAGGATCACGAGCAGGACAAGCAGGACGGGCAAGACCAGGATCATGAGCAGGACGAGCAGGACGAGCAAGACCAGGAGCACGAGCAGGACGAGCAAGTCCAGGAGCACGAGCAGGACCAGCAGGACCAGCAGGACCAGGAGCAGCTTCAACAGAGTAAGCACCAGCAGAAGCCCCAGCACCAGCAGAAGCACCACGGCCAGGAGCAGCTTCAGCAGAAGCCCCAGCAAAAGCAGAGTCAGGGGCAGGGGGCGGGAGGTTGGCCCTGTCCCTCTTGCCAGGGATGGCGGCAGGTTGCTGAGGTTTTGCTTCGTCCCCATGGTTGTGGGGTTGCTGGCTGGCAGGGAGGCTGGCAGGCACCAAGGCTGGCAGGAAGGCTGGCAGGAAGGCTGGCAGGAAGCCAAGCACGAAGACTGGCAGGCAGGCATGAAGGCTGGCAGGAAGCCTGGCAGGAAGGCTGGCAGGTAGGCTGGCAGGAAGCCTGGCAGGAAGCCTGGCAGGAAGCCTGGCAGGAAGGCAGGCAGGCACCAAGGCTGGCTGGAAGGCAGGCTGGCAGCAAGGCTGGCAGGCAGGCATGCGGGCAGGGCAGGCAAGGAACTCGAAGTGTCCAGCAGCAGGTCTTTCCTCGGAATGCTGGCCACGTGCGAGCTGTTTCCCTTTATATCCGGGGGGCTTACGCAATGCTCCCCCCCGCATGCGCAATTAACGCTCGGCATCCGTTCCGCTTCCGCTGTGCATCCGCTAGGCTTCCGCTGTGCATCCGCTTTATCCGCTGTGCATCCGCTGTGCATCCGCTTCATCCGTTCGGTGTCTGTTCTGCATCCGCTGTATCCGTTCCGCATCCGCTTCACTGAGGCCCCCCGGAAGCCCTGCGGTTGCGCCATCCGCTCCCATCTGCTTCCATCTGCTTGGCTTCCGTTCTGCATCCACTTTGTATCTGCCCTGCGTCCTCCCCGCGTCCGTGTTATCCGCTCCGGTTATGCAAATTTTTGCCTTTTTTAAGAGCAGATAACAACGGATGGATCATTTTGCTCGTCCGCTGTGTCCTTTTTGCATCCGTTGGCCAGTGTGACATGGGCTTAAACTATGTAGTTCGATGTAACATAGAGCGACATTGTTATTATGCCATCCACGAGAACTTTTATCTGGCAGAAACACCATCATACTAGAAATTATTCTTTTCTTTTGCACTCTGTATGAATTAGCTTGAACTTTAAGTTTAGCCATTTTAAAGCTAGGATATGAACAATATGGCTTACTTACTGCTTGATATTATTATAGAATACTGTGTAGGTCTAGTTAATCGATTTAGCAATGTAATACAGATAGTCTGATAATGATTTACAATTCTCTCAGTGCTTGTATAATCCCAAACAGACCTGTGAGTTGTCTGATATGGCTAAAAAATGCTGATAACTTAGAAGCAAAATGAAATATATTGTGGATTGTCCATTTTTTGGTTGAATGTTATTATGTGTTAAAAGCATATTTTATTTTGAGTTGAGAAGCAATAAGAATTTAATGCTAAAATCTGGGGGGTTGTTTGCCATGGATTTTGCAATATCAAATGGATTTGGAACTAAAATTCCATAATATATTAATAATGGACATTCTCAGTCTATTTTTCTGTAGAAATTTAATATAATATTTACTTTTTCCAAAAATAGGTTCCTTTCATATATAAAAGTAATATGAAAAGGATGCTCAAATATACAGATGTATTATTTTAAATATATATTATTGATGAAGATATGTCAGAGTGACTTATCTGCAGTGTATTAATTATAATTCTTCAAGTCCTTAGAAAACAACACCTTATACCCATCACCAAAAAAATGTCCAAAAATACATAAAGGAGTTCCTGTGGATATAGTATAACCTTGCTAGTAATTGCCAGTTATAGGTGCTCATCTCCATTTCAAGGCCATTGAGTCAGTTCTGTCTGAAGACATTCCGCAGCATGACATCATGGAGTTAGCCAGTGGTGGAATTCCATTTTTTTTTACTACCATTCTGTGGGCATGGCTTGGTGGGCATGGCAGGGGAAGGATACTGTAAAATCTGCAGTTAGAGGTGGTATTGGCCGATTCTCTGAACTACTCAAAATTTCTGTTATTGGTTCTCCAGAACTAGTCAGAATCTGCTAACTCTGGAGTTAGCTTCCCACTGAAATGGTACCTATTTATCCACTTGCAGTTGTATGCTTTTAAATTGCTAGGTTGGTAGTTCGTAAGCATACAGTGAGGTGAGGACAGGAGCTCATCCTGTCACATGGAGCTTGGGTCTCGAACCCGGGCTACCAACTATCTAGCTAACAAGCCCAGAGTCTTAAGCACTGAGCCACAGTGCTTTCTCTAGAGAAAAACAACAAATATCTAGTAGAGAAGGACATACATTTATTAGAGAAAAATGTTTTTAAATTAAATTAATTTAGATTAAGAAATTTCTCAGAATTCAATTTGACTAATGGGGGGCAGAGAGAAGTTAACTAATATGACACAAGAATATTCTCAATCTTATCTTAAAAAACTTAAATGTGCAATTTTGCTGATATATCTGCTCCACTTAATTTCATTTTAATTTTTCCCATGTTGCATTCTCAAAACCATATTTATTGTTATGTGACATCATGTTTTCCCAAAATAGCTTACAATAAATTTTGAGTTGTAATTATTTTCCAGAACAAAATATGTTAAAGTATACAGCTAAAAATGAAACTGCAATAGTTGAAAATATAAAGTCCACAGTTTTTTATCCCTTTCTCCCCGTTTGTGCGTGGATGACTAATACAACAAAGAGCCTAAAAATAATATGAAGAAACTATGAACAATTAGGCATGAAAGCTAAAAAGATGGCTTTCTGGTGGTGGTATTTTCTTCTGTATTCTCAACAAGAGGAAGACATCCAATGAGGAAATGCAGTAGATTGTGCCATCAATAAAACTTTGGATTCCCAATCTACAATATTTGGCAGGGAGTGAACTGCAGCTCACAATAACCAGGAAGAACACTTTGGAACCAACTGGTTCATTGTATACAAAAGCCTTTAAACTAAAATGGAAAGGAGAGGGAGATGAACTTTTAGAAGCTAATTCCAAGCATAAATTTCAGGGAAATCAACCAAGTCTAAAAGAATAGGAATTCAGATACATTTGATTCAGATGTAGGAATCAAATACAGGATCAGTCAAAAGGGACTTGGATGTCTATAACATATAACATATGAGAAATGGTGGACTTGAAGTACTATACAAGGGCAGTTATGACGTAGCCATTATTAAAACTTGACAGTGAAACCTATGACTAGAACATACAGCCTAGAGGAATTTAAATTGTTCAAAAGAAATTGATTTAATTATGTATACACACACACACACACTTCTAGGAATGGAAAAATTGAAATCTTGAATGCAATTGGGTTAAAATAAAAGAAAAAAATAATGACATTGGCATAAGTGCATTGTACAGATAAACCAAAAAAAGAAAATGTTTTGCAGGAAGCACACAATAGTAATGGGAGATTCAACTCAACTTTGAAGAGAGCCTGTTTTATTCAACCTTTTTACTAATTCTATTAACAGAATTTATGAAGTAAGGATGCTGACTAGATAGCAGAAAACAAATTGTAACCAGGCATTTTGGGAAAAATTTTGGTGATTAAGTTTGTCCTGGTGCTAGCCTTATGCCAAAAAAAAATTTGAAGTTACAAGCTTATGGAACTTTGGGAATTGTTTCTATATGTCATCATCTCCCTTTATGGGGATACAATGATGTAATGATGCTGGAATTATTGTCCAGAAATGGTCTGCACTCCAATGGTTCAAATCCACTCCCATCATTCATTCCCTGGCTCCTTCCCACCCAGCAGTTTGAAAGCAAGTAATATTGCAAGTAGATAAATGGATAACTACTTCAGCAGGAAAAATCTAGCTGTATTTTTTTTTTTTGGGGGGGGGGGGGGGGGGGGAGTGGGTGGAAGCCAGCATTGGATCTGGCTGAATGTGAGGCAATATGACATGAAGTGAGGCAAGATGAGACCAGTGAAGGAGCCCAGAAGAGCCAGCAACCTGAGCACTGCTAGTTAGCTGGTGGAAAGCTACCGTAGTTTGCTCCCACCTCAGTGCATCAGTGATTGCCATACAAGTGCTGAACAGAATGAACTAACCTACACTGTCAGGGCTGCACTTATGTCTAGCATTTATAAATTTCCCTGTCATTGTATGTCATGCGCTAAATAAAATCTTTTATTCATTGGGGAAAACACTACCCAGTAGAAATTTCAGTTAATTCTTTTGTCACTTCATAATAGAGGTAAAGATCTGAGCTGCAAATATCCAGATGACCACTATAGGAAAACAAAATCGTCCAGAAAGTTGTAATCATTTTGATGCCATTTAGTAGCTTTTTAGATTTTGGCAGTTTAGTTCTGGTAGCCCCACAGTACATTTGATTTAATTTGTCAATTAAATTATTAAGTGGATTGGGAAACAATTTTTTCCTGGCTTAGCTAAAACATTCTTTCAGAGCTTTGTGTAAGAAGGGATTATAGCAGGAAAAAACACAGTAAGTACACGGTAACTCTCAGAAAGTTGTCTTGTTTTCCAAGCATTATACCTATTAGTTTTTAGAAGAATGACATTCATTTAGAGTAATTTAATTCTGGTAGATACAACTGATGTGCTGTGCAACCAATAGACAACAACAAAGTGACCAATGAGGAATGCTTTTTTAATCTTTTTTCTTATTCAAACAAAGCAGGCAGGGCCCTAATTGGCCAAAGAAGGAAAATAATCCATCCTACCAGACAGAAGCATCTAGTTGGTTGTTAATTGTGAAGTTGTGTCCAACCCATCATGACCCCATGGATAACATTCCTGCAGGTCTTCCTGTCCTCTACCATCTTCTGGAGTCCATTTAAGCTCACACCTACTGCTTCAGTGACTCCATCCAACCATCTCATTCTCTGTCATCCATTTTTCTATTACCTTCAGTCTTTCCAGCATTAGGCTTTTCTCCAGTGGTCAAAGTATTTGAGTTTCATCTTCAGGATCTGGCCTTCTAAAGAGCAGTCAGGGTTGATCTCTAGGACTGACCGGTTAGATCGCCTTGTATACCTGATGGTCATCTGAATTAAATTCACCCATTCCTATCCATTTTAGTTCACTGATTCCTAAGATATCAATGTTCAGCCTTGTCATTTCTTGTTTGACCATGTCCAGCTTGCCTCAATTCATGGATCTTACATTCCAGGTTCCTATGAAGAATAGATCTTTACAGCATTGGACTTTCCTTTCACCACCAGATGCATCCACACCTGAACGTCTTTTTGGCTTTGGGCCAGTCACTTCACTCTTTCTGATGCTACTAGTACTAGCCCTTTGCTCTTCTCCAGTAACATATTGGACACTGAGGGGCTCATCTTCCAGCGCCATCTTTTTGCCTTTTAGTACTGTCCATGGGGCTTTAATGGCAAAGATACTGGAGTGGGTTGTCATTTCCTTCTTCAGTGGATCACATTTTGTCAGAACTCTGCTATGACCTGTCCATCTTGGATGGCCCTGCATGGTACAGCCATAGCTTCATTGAGTTATGCAAGCTCCTTTGCCACAATAAGGCAGTAGCCCATGAAAGGGAAGCACCTAATTAAAAGCATCTAATTAATTCTTGGATGAGAAATATCTTCAAGGAAAAGCAAAGAAAATTAAATTGCTTTTTGAAAAAGCACCTTGGGATAACGATGACCTGAGAATTTCCCTAGACAGTGCTGGAGATACTTATTACAGAAACATGACATCCCAAGTCAGGAGAAGCCATGCTTTCCAAGCATTATAAACCTACATCTGAATTAACAGTTGTTTGATTGGGTTTACTCAGAGCCATCAGCTTTAGGCTGTACAAATTCAGACAACTACTTTGTAAAAGTTTTTGTTGCTATATAGTAATTCTGTTACCCCAAAAATACAGCCTATCCTGAAAATAAGCCCTAGCTTGATTTTTATGTGCACATCTAATATAAGCCCTACCCAAAAAATAAGTTCTAGTTAAGACTCCGCCCACTACATCCCATCTTCTGGTTGTATAAGGTAAGGTGAGGCGCATGTGTAAAAATCAAGATGGGGGGGGTTGAAGCTATCCCACACACCCTGCACCTGCATACCTGAAGACCACCACAGCCAGGCCTTCCGTACTCTGACACCTGTCGCAGTGCTGCCTAACTTTAGCCACTCATGGCTGGACACCATGCGTTGCATCACACCAGTGCTGCTACTCGCAGCAAGAGGCATCACATCATGTCACACTGGTGGTGCTCGCAGGAGGCCAAGTGCTACCATTTATGCAATGGCACAACATGCCATATAGAAGAAATCAGGCATTGGTGTGACAGGTGTTGGCATGGGAGGCGGTCCTAAGATAAGCAGGAAAGATCCCCCGAAAATAGGACCTGGTGCTTATTTTGGGGTCTAAAAGAAAATAAGACCAGGTCTTATTTTCAGGGAAACAGTAGTTATCACTATCTTAAGTAATGGGAACAGAGAGTGATAGTTTCCGTAATGTAGTTTAAAAAGAATCAACTGACTTTATTTTCCTTCCCACCTTGTAGATGGGAAAAACATTACTAATTGCCCTCTTTAATATAAGGTAAGATGGGATAGTGTGGATTGGTGCCTAGAATGGCTAATTTAATCATCTGCTCAGTTAAGGGGTGATCTATTTTTTCATCTCTTAATTTTCAGCTTGCTATTTTTTAGACATAAAGCACCAAATCCATGTCAAAAATAACTGTGCTAACAAGTCACTGGTGAAGAGAGGAATAAAATCCAGCTGGGGGAAACAATGGATAAAGAAGAGCTCCATACTCAATATTAAAATGCTAAAAGTGAACTAAGAGTCATCTTTATGTGAGATATATAAATACTGCAAGGGAAGGACAATAAGCAGCTATTATCAGTGGGACCTCTTTCTCTTTCCCTCCTCTCTCTTCCCCACCCTCTCTTCCCATATCTCTCTCTCTCTCTCTCTCTCTCTCTCTCTCTCTCTCTCTCTCTCTCTCTCTCTCTCTCTCTCTCTCTCCTTCCCTCTCTCCTAAAGTTAGGAGAGGAGACCCACCTGAAACAAACACACACACAAACTTTCAAGCGCCCAGCAGCATCGCTTCTTATGAGGGTTCTTCCTGGCCAGTCTCCTGTTCCGCATTGCCTGGAAAAGTCGACAGGCAAGGCTTCCAGGTCCAACAAAGGGGCCACCCCTTTGAGACTTCCAAAGACTTCCTCCGCTCCTGCTTTTAGGGAAAGGAAAGGGCTGAGAAGGCCAAGCGAGGCAAGTGCTGCAGCGTCCCGCCCCCTCCCCTGCTGGTAGCTCTGGGCTAGGGAGCAGTTTGGCTCTCCTCACTGCCTGAAATGTTACCTTGCTCCTGCAGCTGGTGACAGAGGGAAAGAAGCCATCCAGGTTTGGGCTGTCACCACTCGGCTCCCTGCCAGCCGACATCTCATCCCCTGCCTGGATTCTCCAGCAGCTTCTGGGGCTCGCCTGCTGGGAGGCATGGGGACCAGGAAGCACAAGGCTACTCTGCCTGCATCACCCAGGGCAGTCGCCCCTCCCTCACTGAACAAGTGTTTTGGCAGTTGTTGGGGAGGAGCTTCATTTGTTCAACTTCTACCTATCCCACCATTAGGCATCACAAAAAAAGGAGGTTAATGTGGCCTGACAAGAAACAAGAGCAGTGGGGAAGATACAAGAAGCAAAGCCAGAAAGTGAAGCAAAGTCCACACTCCCACACAATGCCCCTCACCTGCCACGCGCACTTGCCACTGCTCCACCACCCCACCGCTTCACTCCCGCTAACCATTTCCTTGATTTCCCAATCTTTTTTCCATACAAACTTCCCCTACATGACCCCCACCAGCGAGCTGTTTAGTTACAGCCTCTTTGGGCAATGAGGAGTATCAAAAGATGGAAAAAGGTTGCCACACTCACCCTTTCTCCTAGCGCTCACCCACACCTACGAGCACCCTATTGCCTCGTCCCATTAGCTCACTGTTCTTCTTAAAGTTGAGCAATCCTAATCTTCTGTGAAACATGCACACCTCTCCCTGACAGGCCGCATCTCATCCCCTGCCTGGATTCTCTGGCAGCTTTTGGGTCCTGCCTGCCAGGGGGGATGACCAGGAAGCATGAGGCTATTCTACATGCATTGCCCCTTGGCCAACTGCCCCTCCCTTGTTGGGCTGAATGTTTTGGCAGAGTGCAGGCTCTGCTAAAAGAGGTCCATTGGCTGGAAGGTACAGTTGGGGAAGGAAGATCTATGCTAGCGAGGCTTGATTGCCTTTCAGGTGCTGCTCAGGGTTGCTGCCTGCTTGACCACCACCCTGCCTCAGGTCCCCCATCAGTCCATGACAAGGGGACATGCTGCTTCCAGGCTGGCGAATGGGCAATCAGATGACCCTCAGGAGAGGCATTTTCTCTCAGGCCTCCCACATGGAAGGCCCCACGGAAGCCAAAACTGGGCCCAAAAGGCAGCCTTGTCATGCTCTCTCGCAGGCAGCCCTTTGGATGATCACAGCAAACCTGGTGTGGATCTTCCTTCCCGTTATCAGCATTAGGGCTCGATCACAGCATTCTTACAGCAGCTGCCTGCACTCGCCGAAAGCACACAGATCAATGGGTGGGAGAGGAAGGGGTGATGCGGGCAGCATAGCATCATGCTCTCTGGTTGCCAGCTGAGCCCAGGAACAATGGAGGGCCCCACCAGATCCAGAAATGGGGAGGTAACACAACTCGCAGGCTTACCTGTAAGCAGGCAGATTAGGGCTGCTCAGTTGGGTGCAGGTAGCACGTGGGGAAGTCAGGTTAGGCAAGCCATGAGGGCCCAGCATGCCACATAGAAGGGAGGAGTGATTGGGTGGGGCAAGCAGTGGGCGGGTGAGCTGTCTGAGTAAGCAAGGGATCATCAGGTGGGCAGGACAACTGAGTGACTGGTGACCAGGGAACCGGTTCTGGGGCATGGCCAGCCAGAAGTCACTGCCAGTTCTGTGACCCATGCCAAATTCTTGCTACTGGGTTGCCAGAGCCAGTGCAAACCAGCTGAATACCACCTCTGATACCAAGCATCCCAGGCTATATATTATGTCAATTCCTCTTTATCTCTTAGTTTTAGAGTCAACCTGTCCATTTCTGCACAGTCAAGTATTTTATTTACAACTACTCCCTCTAATGATATGTTTCCCTGTTTCCAAAACTATGCATATGAGATCCTATCAGCAGTTATTATGTGCAGCATAATATATCTCTCATTTTTATTATATTTCCTTTTATCATACCTAATAATAGAAATAATTCTGGTTGAAATTCAGTCTTTTGTTTTATTATTTCTTCTAACCAAAGTCGAATTGTGTTCCAATATTTTTTAACTTCTGGGAAGATCTACCACATATGAAAGTATGTGCCCCTTTCTTTCTTGCACTTCCAACATTCTGCGTTTTGATTTGCAAACATTTTTGCTAACCTTGCAGTGGGTAGGTGCCACCTGTAAAACATTTTGTGTGTGTTTTCCCTATACACTATGGACAATGTTAATTTATAATTTATCCCCCACATTCTTTCCTGGTGTTCTAATTCTATGTTATGTTCCACATTTTTCACTCATGCTACCATTGTTTCCTCAACTACTTCCTCTTCCATATTAAAATTTAAAAGAACATTGTACAATTTAGATATTATCTTTTTTTCTGTTCCTTTTAGGATTTTGTCTAAATGTTGCTTATCTAAATAGAATCTGTATTCTTCTTTATCTTTTTATATCTTGCCTGTACTTGCATATAGTCACCAGTCTATATCTATGTTTTGTTATTGTAGCTCCTATATACTTTTTAATCTTCCTTGTTCATCTATCAGATCTTTGTAGTTCATTTTCGCCAATTCCATTGCATTTGGATAGATTAATGTCTCCATCATTGACAGCCAGCATTGTATTTTGACATAGTGATTCTTCTTGATTTTACTCCATATTTGAATTAATGTGTCTCTAATTTGATGCCTCTGGAAGTAGGCATGCTGTTTATTTTTTCTGTCCCATAAGCCACCAGAAGGTGGAGCTGGCGTCACAATGATATGGCATGCGATCTTGGAGGTCTGAGATTGCTGCCGATATCTTTGCTCCTGGATGGTCCAATTGGATCTAAACTGTCCCAAAGAGATGGTGAATGTAAAGAGCGCATCCTGTCGATTACAGGGATACCCCAAATTCCCTGGTAGATCCAGGAGAAGCTCTTTTTGCCAGCGGCAAAGAGGCAGCCATTAAAGCTGCTGAAGTTGGGACAGCTCCGAAACAAAAAAGAGAATGGAAAGAGAAAGTGCCGGTTTGGTGAGAACTTTTTCTTTATTTTAAGATTTGAAAGGACACCCTAAGGAAAAGAAAGAATCTGTAAAAGTTTTGACAGAAGTGATTAAGTGGTGATTTTAAACAGGAATGTCAAGGTAATATGTTTTTTTTTCTCATTGCTGGATTTTCTACACATGATTTTATATTTTGAAACTGGACTGGTTTTTTTTTCTTCTTCTTTCATCTATTATTTCTCTCGTTTTTGACATTATAATATTTTAGGCTAGAGATTCCCTTGTAGTCATCTTTTTTAACATCTTTTTCCCCTTTTAATTAATTCTGATTATATTTTGCTTGGAAAAGGAGAGGGAGAAAGAGAAAGGTAAAGAAACTTTGTAACACTGCCAACTCGAGGCTTGGAAATATTCTATCTCTTTTTCTTGACCAGACAAAGCTGAGAAAGAACAGAGACTTCTTTTCAAGGACATTGCTATTTGATAAGATAGAGGGAAGAGCATGGAAGAGTATTATTACAGGTGCTCTTCTGAGTTTCTATCAACAGCTGGAGTCTGGTGTTGAAGCTTATAGAAAAAAAAGGTGATAAGACTCTGGAGAAGAGAGTTTAAATTTTAATTAAAGCCTTGAATAATCAAACAAGGTGCAGTGTGCTCTTTTTATTTTTTTTTAAGCTGGGCTATTTCTTACTTTAACAAACCCCCTCCTTACAAGTTTACTTTTTGTAATAGCTATTTGGATTTTTGGCCTTTTGAAACTTGTTTTTCTCTGTTCTGAATGAAGTTTTTATTAATTTTCTACAAACAAACAAACATACAAAACATTAAAAACATCTACTCTCATATATACTTCCGGTGTATCGGTTGGTTCATCAGTTTTGTGCATTCATTTTATAGTGTCAATTACAATTATATTGCATAACCACTCATATTGTCAATCCATATTCTAATATTACTAAAAAAAAATAAAAATAAAAAAAATCTTTTTCTGACTATACTTTTAATCATTCATGCTTTGCGAGATAACAATACTTCAAACAGTTTATTCTATAATTTATCATATAATCATAACAAATCAATCCTAAAAATTCTTCATATATATAATATTAATGCTCTATTATTGTATTTTATCATCTAACCATTGATAAAAAAAACCCCAAATTGCATAAAATTGTTTATCTTCTTGTTCTCTAATTTCAAATGTCAATCTACTCATCTCAGCACATTCCAATATTTTCTTAATAATTTCTTCCTGCAATGGTATTTTCTCATTCTTCCAGTTTTTAGCAAATACAATCCTAGCCGCTGTTAATACATTTACAATCAAATATTTCAAGTCTTTATTATATATATCAGGTAAAATTCCCAATAAAAAGATCTCTGGCTTCAAGTCTATGTGTTTCTTTGTCATTGTTTCCAACCACATGTGAATTTTAGTCCAATATTTTCTAGCATTCTCACAAGTCCACCACATATGATAGTATGAGCCAGGTATCTGATGACATTTCCAACATTTTTCAGATTTATTCTTGAACATTCTTGCTATTCTTGTCGGGGGAAGGTGCCACCTGTAAAACATCTTATACAAGTTTTCTTTATATGCTATTGACATCGTCATTTTATAATTTTGAGACCACAATTTTTGCCATTGCTCTAAATCAATTCCATATCCAAAATTCTTCCCCCATGCAATCATAGTTTCTTTAACTTGTTCTTCCTCTAGCTTAATTCCCAATAAATAACCATATAACTTTTTAATCACTTTCTCATCAGTACCCATCAATATCTTATCTAAATCAGTCTGTTTATCATAGAATCCTTCCGTTTTAAAATCTTCAAGATATCTTGAGTGTATTTGCGCATATGAAAACCAATTCATCCTTATACCTTGTTCCTCTACATTTTGGATCGTTTTAAGTCCACCCTTTTCATCCAACAGTTCCCCATATCTAACTGTTTGTTCCTTTTTATAGATCATAGGATAGGAAAATGCTTCAATAGTCGATAACCAAATTGGAATTTTCAAATAACATTGTTTTTTTATCTTCTCCCAATTTAACCACAAAGACTCCCGTATATAATGTCTTCTGAAATACCCCTGTGTTTTAGTTCCCTTGTACCATAAAAAAGCATGCCAACCCAACAGTAAATCATGTCCTTCTAATGTCAACAATCTATGTTTTCTTAATGTTATCCATTCTTTGACCCACATCAAACTTGCAGCTTGATAATACAATTCCCAATTAGGCAGGCCAAAACCTCCTCTATTTCTAGCATCTTGCAAAAGTTTTAACTTTATTCTCGCTTTTTTACCTTGCCATATAAACTTCAACATAGTTTTATTTAAATCTTCAAAATAGTCTTTTCCAAGTCTAATTGGTATTGTTTGAAAGAGAAATAAAATTCTAGGTAAAATATTCATCTTAATTGTTGAAATTCTTCCTATTAATGACAATTGTAAATTTTCCCATTTCTTCAAATCTGTAATTATCTGTTGTTTAAGTTTAATATAATTATTCTCTTTTAATGTGCTACATCTTGCTGTCAAATATATCCCCAGATACTTAACCTTGTTTGTAATTTGAATTTTCAAAAGATCTGTCAGTTCTTCTCTTTGTCTCAATAACATATTTTTTGCCAAAATCTTTGTTTTATCTTTATTTATTTTCAAGCCAGCCATCTCACCATATGTCTCTACCTTTTCCAATAACTTTGGAGCGGTTTCTAACGGGTCTTCCAGAATAAAAGCTAAATCGTCAGCAAAAGCTTGTAGTTTAAATTCTTCCTTTTTAACTTTCATTCCTTTTATATTTTTATCATCTCTAATATTTCTATTCAACACTTCCAAAGTTAATACGAATAACAAAGGAGATAGGGGACATCCTTGTGTTGTACCTCTTCTTATATTAATAAGATCTGTAAATTCTCCCTCCATCATTACCTTTGCTGTCTGTTTATTATATATGGCTTCTATTGCTTGAATAAATTTTCTGGCAAAGCCCATCTGTTCCAATAATAATAACATAAATCTCCAGTTCACGTTGTCAAATGCTTTTTGAGCATCTAGGAATATCAAAGCCATTTGTTTTTCAGGATGAGCCTCATAATATTCCAAGGTATCCAAAATTACTCTCATGTTGTCTCTAATTTGTCTCTTTGGTAGAAATCCATTTTGATCTGGATGGATAAAATTATTTAAATATTTTTTCAGTCTTTCTGCTAAGATTGAAGCAAAGATTTTATAATCTGCATTCAATAAGGAAATAGGTCTATAGTTCTTAATTTGCAACGGGTCAGCCTCTTCCTTTAAAATAAGTGTAATATAAGCCTCTGACCATGTTTTGGGTGTCATCTTTTTTAACATAACTTCATTCATAATTTCTAACAATGGAGTGTTCAATGATTCTTGAAATTTTTTATAGAATTCTGCCGGAAGCCCATCTGGACCTGGTGCTTTCCCATTATTTTGTCTTTTAAATGCTTCATTTAGTTCCATCATTGTTATATTGCTTTCTAACATTTCTTCAGTCTCTTTAGGTATCTTCGGTAAGTTAACATTCTGTAAATACTGTTTAATTTTTTTCTCATCAATATTCTCTTGATTATATAGTTGTCCATAATAATCTCGAATAATTTCCTTTTTCTCCTTATTACCACAACAAACTTGACCTTGATCATCTATTAGTTTCAATATTTTTCTTGATTCCTTCTCCTTTCTCAGTTTATATGCTAGCCATCTACCTGGTTTATTTGCATCTTCAAAATAATTCTGTTTAGAATTTCTAATTTTCTGTGCCAGTTCTTCTTTCTCTATTAATTCCATTTTATGCTTAATTACATCCAGTTTCAATTTAATATCTTTTTTCTGTGGTATTTTCTGTAATTCTTTTTCAAGTCTTATATATTCATCTTCCAAGGCCTTAGAGGTTTGTCTTTTCCTAATATTCTTTTTTCTTGTATAGTCTATTATCAAACCTCTTACATATGCCTTCATTGTATCCCAAACATTCTGTATTGAGGTATCTTCTTTTTTATTTTCTTTAAAAAAAAAGACCAATTCCTTCTCCATCCATTGTATAAAATCTTTCTCCTTTAAAATGGTATTGTTTAATGTCCATCTCGATCTTTTTTTTTGTCCCTTCCATTTAATTGTTATTGGACTATGATCTGCCCAAGTACTTATTTCAATATTTGTTTCTTGAATAGTAGATATTAATTCTGTTGAGATCCAAATCATATCTAACCTGGACCATGATAAATGTCTATTAGAATAAAAAGTATATTGTTTAGTTTTAACATTTCTTTCTCTCCAAATATCTTTTAAGGTTAATTCATCTGTCATTTTAAAAAAAGATTTAGGGAGAATCTTTCTATTTTGTTTTGTTGTTGTTGTTATATAGTCCAATTTATTGTCCACAATTCCATTAAAGTCTCCCATCATGATTATGTTAACATAGTCCAGTCTAATTATTTCCATATGTAGTTTTTTATAAAACTCTTCTTGTTTATCATTCGCAGCATAAATTGCAATCAAGAGTATTTTTTTATTATTATCCATTATTTCCACCATTAATACTCTTCCATCTTCATCCGTGTAGATCAGTTTTGCTGGAATATCTTCTTTAATGTAGAGAACCACTCCTCTTTTCTTACATTGAATCAAAGAAGTAAATATTTTCCCTAATTTTGGCTGTACTAACAAATGCTCATGTTGCTTTTTAATATGAACTTCTTGTAAGCAAATTATATCAAATTTTAATTTCTCTAATTTGTGAAAAGTTTTCCTTCTTTTAACAGCTGAGTTAAGTCCATTTATATTCATTGTAATCAATTTTTTTTCTTCCATGATTATGCTTTATATTTAGGTCTAACAGCTCTCGTAGCTCTCACTTCACGTTGTTCTTTACTGTCTACCTGTCCACCTGCAACTCCTTGCTCTTTTTCAATCTCCAGTTGTTCCTCCAGAAGCTCAATTAATGAGACCTCTTTCTCTGCCTCCTCTTTTTTTCTTCCAAAAAATTCTGCATAAAAAAGTTCTGCTTTTTCAATCGAGTCAATTCTATGTCTCTGTTCTTGCCACGTAAAAATTAGTCCTTCTGGTATCAGCCATCTGTAGTTCACTTCATTTTCCAGTAGCATTTTGGTCAAAAATCGATATTCTCTTCTCATCTCTCTCACTCTTCTAGGTATTTGTTTTAAAACTACAATCTCTTTGCTTTTATATTTCAATGCTTTTTCTCTTGCCACTTGTAATATTTGTGTTCTGATGGATTTTTTAGTAAATCTAATATGTACTTCCTTTGGTAGTTTATTTCTCATCGCATATCTTGTATAAACTCGGTATATCTCATCTACTCCGTCCATCATTTTTTCCTCAGTAATTTCCAGAAGATCTGCCAATATTTCTATCATTATCACAGCCAAGTTTTCTCCTTTTTCCTCTTCTATATTTTGAAATCTAAGATAAAATTCTGATCTTTCCATCTCCCACCTCAACATCCCATTTTTTTCTTGTTCTATCACTGTTAATTTAGTGTCAATATTTCCAATCTTCTCCTCTCTTTGTTTTCCTTCTTCCTCAATTTTTTGGAATCTCTCCTCATACTTTCCCATCATTTGTTTAAAATTTTCATCAGATTTCTCTATTTTTTTGTCCATGGTATCTATTTTTATCTTAATATCTTGAATTCCTTGCATAATCATCTGTAAATTTACTTTTTCTTGTTCCTTATCTTGCTTCAACATTGTCTGAATTGAAAGTTGTCCTTCAAGTGGTGGGGAAGCAGAGGTAGAAGCAAAAACGCCAAATGGTTTTGGCTTCCTGCTCATTTTAATATTTCCAAGTCTTCAAGCTCTCTTTGACTTTAAATCCAGCTGGTATAGTAACCAAATATAGTCCAAAAAAATCAAAAAGAAAAATAAAATAAAATCCAATAATAAAAAGCCCAAAACCAAAAAAGAAAAAAGGAAAAAGGAAAAAGAAAGGTCTTCAGGTTCTTCTAGACCCTAATCCAATTAAAATAAATGGAAGAAGCAAAGAAGCAAGAGAAAAAAAAAGAAAGAGAAGAAAAAAGAAAGAACTCTGAGGCTTTCCCTTTAAAATAAAAAGCAAGAATACTAGAGTTAAAATTAACCAAAAAGGCTGGCGAGTAGGAGTTTCAAAGGTATATATATATATATATATATATGCACTGTACACTGCACTTTATTTCTTTATCCAAGGCTCTTATTATGACTGTCTTCTCCAGCAGCTTCAAAGCTAAACCTCAAATGTTGAGATATTGATAAGAGTCCAAGAGAGCACCTGTAATAATATTTTACTGTATTCTCCCTCTATCTTATCACATTAAAATGTCCTTGAAAAGAAGTGCTTTTCTCCCCAATTCAAATAAAATATTTTCAAGCCTCTAGTTGGCAGTGTTACAGCATCTCTAAATACTCTTTCCCCCCCCAGCCAAGAGAAAAAATATTTATAAAGAACTCAAACAAAAAAAAAGATAGTCAAAGGGAGCCTCTATCCTAAAAAGAAAGTTAAAAAGATAAAAAATAAAAATCAAGTGAAAAATAAAAATATATATAAGAGAAAATTCAATCCGGTTACCTACAAAGTCACCTTAAAGTCCTCAAAGAAAATAAGAAAAAAAAAAATCCAAGTCTCAATTTGACATCACTTAAACGCCGCTCA
>BLBF01015781.1:0-21788 GCA_015471245.1 Laticauda colubrina
TATATATATATATATATATATATATATATAGTTACAACAGAATAATTTTAACTAAATTTCTCTTTGTATTTATGATTCTGTTGATTGTCATGTTTATAATTATCAACCTTCTTTATATTTAATTCATGCATAATAGTAATCTAATTTCTACCTCTTATTTCTAATCACTTGTAAAATCTATTCCATGTTAAGTAATATTCTGTGTCTCCTTTGTCCTTTATTTTTAATGTCAATCTATTCATTTCTGCACAGTCTAGTATTTTCTGAATTCATCCATCCATCTGATGGAGTATTCTCATTTTTCCAGCATTTTTCCAATTGCAGCTGTCAATGCATGCAAAACTAAATATGCTGTCCCTTTATCATAGTCCTCTGACTATGGTAGGTGGTTCAACTCCTAACTCCTCTTGTGCTCTGAGCCAGTGGTCCTCAAGGTTTCCAGTTCTGAATGGGCCCAGTACCTGGTTGCGAGTTGGTGACCCCTGCCCTGGGTTGGTGAGAGCAGTTGTTTCAATCCCTTTTAAGGGTTCAGAAAGACTCTGATGCTATTTCTCCATTGTGTAAAACTTGTTGCTTTGACTCTCTATGAACTAGTAGGTGTCTCTTGTCCAGGTTACCAGCACATCCGCATGTATGACTTGAACTCCAATAACCCCAACCCGGTGATCAACTATGATGGGGTGAGCAAGAACATTACCTCGGTTGGCTTTCATGAAGACGGACGGTGGATGTATACCGGGGGCGAGGACTGCATGGCTCGCATCTGGGACCTCCGGTGAGGCTTTTATTGTTGACCTTGTACCTTTTAGGGCAGGGGTCCTCAAACTAGGGCCCATGGGCCAAATATGGCCTGTCGAAGCCATTAATCTGGCCCACGTGGGACCAGGAGGCCACATCACCCCACCTACCTGCCAGTCCCTACCCACCTTCTGGAGGTTGAGGAGGCCAAAAATGGTGCTGTTTTTGGCCTCCCCAGCCTCCAGAGAGGTAGGGAGGGAGAGAGAGAGAAACACACACACACACACACACAAGTCCCTAACCTCACCCACCCAAGACAGTTATATCCCTTCACTAACCTGCTTTCCACCCCCAGGAGCATAACAAATTAATTAAAGTTTAATTTGTGTATATTGTTTAATGGACTGCTAAATTGGTCACGCCCACCCAGTCACAGGACCACTTAGCCATGCCCACCCAGCCAGTCAGTGTGGCCCCCTCAACAGTCTGAGGGATTGTGAATTGGCCCCCTGTTTAAAAAGTTTGAAGACCCCTGTTTTAGGGGAAGCCCAAGATTGACCCTGAATGGGGAGACATAGAAAAGGGGCAACTGAGGAGGAATCAGACACTTATTGTGCCCACATGATGGGCACCTTTGCACATTGCAGGAAATGGGTTAAGGAGTAAAACTGACCAAATGATGATTTACAAAATCAAATGCCTCAAACCGTGAGATCTTAACGGTTTAAGAGATCTTGTAAGATTTTGCTACCTGGTTAAAGTTGGGTCATTCTTACCATTTAAAGAGGACAGTTGAAACCCTCCAAGGGCACTGTGGACATCATGAGGCACTGAGTGCTAACACAGACAGTTTCAGCTTGAGTTGGGTGTTCTGGCCAGGGTGGCCTGTACATCCCACTGTCAGTAAGAGTCTGAAGGGAGGCTGGGCAATTTTGAAACCGGTGGGGTGAGATGCTGCTCTGAATCGGGAGTTTCTCAACGTGATAATAAAGAATTAACACCAAAATGACTGAGATGTTCCTCTTGGGACTGAGTCTGAGTTGTAGTTTTTTTTTTCCTGTGAGCAGAATCTCTATCGGGGGCACCTCAGGACCAGTTTTGGTGAACTTTCAGCCTTTTTTCAAAAGCGCCTTCCTGAGGTTGCTGCTTTATGGTTTTGCCTTAAGTGAAAAGGGGGAGAAAGTGAAGGGATGAAGAAGGAAGGAGTAAACTCCTGTTCCTTGTAGGACTGAAAAATACACCTTGGAAATTTTGAGGGCCTGAATGCTTCAAGGTTTCCCCGGAAGGGACAGATACCCTACTGAAGCACAAGCAGCTAAAAGCAGAGGTGAATTGGGAGTTGAAATCCACAAGTCTTAAAGTCGCCAAGGACAGACACCTCTGAACTAGACACTCTGGTATCCCCTTAAAGATGTCTGTACTTTTTCTGACAAAGGCATTTGCCATCCAGCATCTGCAGCTGAAAAGGTCTTTCCTGTGATGACCTAAGGCGTGGCACAAAGGCAACACTGTCAGATAAGCAACACCGTCAGATAATAAATCCCTTTATTATCTCCAACTTTGCACCCCAATGTCCAGGTTACCTTCTGGCTGGAGAAAAACTCTCCCAGGAACAGCCTTTGGCTGCAGAAAATTAAGTCCAAAACATGGTCAACACAAACTGTAACTTTAAATCCAAACAAGCCAAACTAAGGTTTGGTAGGGCAGGAGCAGGAATTTCAGACCTGAAGGCACGGCAAAACTCACATGGTTGGGAAGATGCCAGGAACACAGATAAGCAACCACAATTTGCTTTCAGCAGCTGCCTCAGTCAGCATCAGTTCTTATAAACTTTCATCCCAGGTATGGCTAATGAAAGGAATCAGGGCCCTTTCCTCCCTCATAAGCCATGTAATTTATGTTGCTCCCTTCTCCATTCTTCCCTGTGTGCCGTAGGATGAAGAGGGGATGGGCCTGGGTCTTCCTCTGAACTCCCTCTCCTTCATTCTATCTTTCTCCTGCTCTGCCCAGCTGGACTTTGCCCTTCCCCAGTTTCCTCCACAGCCAACGGAGCCACACTCCCGCTCCCTGTCAGCTGTCCGGTTTCCTCCTCAGATTCAGACTCTGACAGGGACATGACATTTCCTGAGTCCCAACCTGTTCTGGAAGAGAAGGCCCAGTAATGAATTTTTAAAGAAACAACGCCGTTTAAGGAAGGCGGGGATGGCTATGCTAGAGTAGTCTTCGACAACATCATGGCCATCGCTGTTGGGCTCTTTGGATGGTCCCTGGAGTGCAAGAAGCCCCACCAATCCCTTGGCTCACCCCTGTCACATTGTTTGTCTCTTCCTAGGTCACGCAATCTTCAGTGCCAGCGCATTTTCCAGGTGAACGCGCCCATCAACTGTGTCTGCTTGCATCCCAATCAGGTATCTGAGGCAGGGCCCCCTGCTCTCGTGCTGCATGGGGGGAAGAGGGCATAGGAAGGGCCAAACTCTCCTCTGCTTTGTTTCTTCCTAGGCTGAGCTCATTGTCGGAGACCAGAGCGGTGCCATCCACATCTGGGACTTGAAAACGGACCACAACGAGCAGCTGATCCCAGAGCCGGAAGTCTCAGTCAATGCGGTACATATTGATCCGGATGCCAGCTACATGGCTGCGGTCAACAGTTCGGTAAGGACACCCTGCCCTGGACTCGTCGAGTTCTTCAGTTAGTCTCCAATGTGGCACAGAGCCAACGGACCAGGTGCTTTCAGCCTGTGCTGACCAAGGCTTCCTGAGACTAATTAAGCACACACTTATTTAAAACAACTCTTGTTTTATTTCAGCACTGGGAATTATGTTATTCCCAGCCCCGAATAAGTCCCAAACAGTCCCTCGAGATAAGCACCCACCTTTTTCTCCTTTGAATGGCTGTCAGTAACTAAAGCGCTGAATGAACTGTAAAAAACCAACCAAAGTACGAAGTCCACACAGAGCTTCAATCTGAACAGAGCAAACGACTTTGCTTCCTGCAAAGGCACTTCCTTTATACCTTATGGGAGGGGCAGTCACCTCTCAGCCTTACTCCCGAGTCACCCCTTTTGTCTCAGCTGCTCTTGTCTTCTGGCAGCTCTGCACATACGTGCTCTGGGAACAGGCTCCCCCTGCTCCTCTGCCTCGCTGCTGCCAGACTCCGGAGTCTCTGGAATCAGCACCCCACTCCCAGGTGGGCCTGGCCCCATCCCTGCATCGGATGCAGGACCCTTGTCTGAGTCCTCTCCAGACTCCCAGACTGGTCCCCGTTCTTCCCCACTGTCCAATTCTGCTGCCAACGAACCACAACTCAACCATCTCTCCTCTTGCAGGGCAACTGTTACGTGTGGAATCTCACAGGGGGCATTGGAGATGAGGTCACCCAGCTCATCCCCAAGACCAAGATCCCTGCACACAACCGCTATGCGCTCCAGTGCAAATTCAGCCCAGACTCCACGTGAGTAATTGGTGAGGTTGCTCGGTTTTCTTGGCCCTGGAAAAGCAGGGATCTTTCCTCTTGGGCAGACCAAACTGGCTTTGGGCAAGGGGAATAGTGTTGGTCTGCAACATGTGGACTGAGCTATGGTCGTGACTGGGTGGCTTTTCCCTCTTGCAGTGGGCCTGGCATCTCTTGATATCCTCTTGTCCAAGTTCTGCTGCACTTCAAACTACACTGCTGTAAAAGCGGCTCTGAAAGCCAAAAATCAGTCATAGCTGGTTGGGGAGTAGGGAGTCCCTCTTTCCTGCCCTGCCCAGTCCAGCCTCAAGTGATGAACCAGCTGGCAGATAGAGGAGGTCAGGGACACAGGGAGACAGGTAGGTCCTTCCAAAGGAGATATTTGAGGAAAAACCCCAAGCCTTGCCCATGTTAGGAGACAGAGATTTCCCCTGAATTTGGGGGAGGCTACTAGATCAGACCTGATCTAGCAGCTCCTTTCATCTCCTTTGCCAATTCTTGATCTGTCCAGTCTTGAGCCCCATTTTGAACCATCTTTCTTCCAAAGAGATGGGAAGATACTTCCCAGTTCCTCAGATAAAGGCCAGAAAAGGGGCTGATCTGTTCCAATTTAGAGTAATGGGCCAGATCTATGGGGCTCCTGCCTTCAGCTCATTTGCTTTCTCTCCAGGCTTTTGGCCACTTGCTCTGCTGACCAGACGTGCAAAATATGGAGGACCTCCAACTTCTCGCTGATGACAGAGCTGAGCATCAAGAGCAACAACCCCGGAGAGACGTCCCGTGGCTGGATGTGGGACTGTGCCTTTTCAGGGGATTCCCAGTACATTGTCACAGGTGAGAGGAGTGGAGCTCACAGGCTCACCTGGCCAAGGAAGCTGCTCTCGAAGAGGCCATCCTGGAGCAGGGAAGAGTCGACACATCCTCTTCCTTTCTCCTTTTGCCTAAAATAATAATAGATGCCACTTCAATAGCATCTTGAACACACCTGTTCTCCTACTACTCAAACAGGTAGTTCTCGACTTGTGGCCACAATTGAGCCCAAAATTTGTTGCTTAGTGAGACAGTGGTTTTAACAGTGACTTTTGTCCCGTTTTATTACTTTTTTTGCCACAGCTGTTGAGTGAATTACTGCAGTTGTCCGATTCGTAACACAGTTGTTAAGTGAATCTGGCTTCCCCATTGACTTGGCTTGTCTGAAGATCTCAAATGGAGATCACATGATTCTGGGACACTGCGACCGTCATAACTATGAGCCAGTTTGTCAAGTGTGGGAATTTTGATCATGTGACCATAGGGATGCCACAAGATTCATAAGTGTGGAAAATGGTCACAAGTCACCTTTTTTCAGTGCTGTCGGACAACTTCAAATGGTCACAAAACGAATGGTTGTAAGTCGAGGACTGCCCATATTATCCCATATTTTGCAAAAGGAAAGAAGGACCAGTTCACTGGCCAGCCCTGGATTTTGCTCCTGTGGTAGAGGCAAGCCATGAACTGGTCTCTCGGGCTTTGTTACGGGAGGGATTCAGCCGGTTCGCATGAACCAGATAGATGTTAAATTTACATCTGATTCACCAAACCAGTTAAACCGACTGGCCGAATTCTGGGAGTCAGAAGTCCACAAGTCTTAAAGTTGTCGAATTTGGAGAGCCAGCCTTTAGCTATCTGTCCTTCCTTTCTGGGGTTTGGTGCTGCTCCCCTGAACTCTCTGTCCCCCCTGCAGCCTCGTCAGACAACTTGGCCAGGCTCTGGTGTGTGGAGACGGGGGAGATCAAGAGAGAATACAGCGGGCATCAGAAGGCGGTCGTCTGCCTGGCTTTCAACGACAGCGTCTTGGGCTGAGGAGCGAGCTGGGACGGCACCTCTTCGCCAGCCGGTCTCTCTCCTGTTAGGCCCCATCAGCCATTGCTTCTTTCTGCTGAGGGAACGGAGTCCGGACTAACTCGACTGAGGCTGCACTCTCTGCCCTTTGGCTTAATTGGCAGGTGTGGCTGGCTTCCCTGGTGCTCCTCGTTTGTAGCACCCCCTTAAAGCTAGCGTGGAGCTGGCAGAGAAGCAGGGAGGCTGCCCTTTCCCTGGGCAATGACGGGTATCCTTGTCTTGGCTGCCTGTAGGAACAGCCTCCTGGGTCTGGGGTGAGCTGGGTTTTCTTCCTGAGGCCCCCTTTTCTGCCCCTCTCCTCCCACCCGGCCCCAGGCTTCCTTTGGGAGCTGGCACTGACTCCAGAATAGTGATGGGCTCTGCAGGCTGGCAAAGGGAGAAAGGTTGCCACTGAACCCCTTGCAGGACGGGCAGGTTTCATTCCGTCCCTCCCTTCTGCAGGCCACCCTGCTGGGTCATCTGGTTTAAAAAAAGAAGAAGTTGGAAGCCTTGACAGCCGAGGGCAGACTTCTCTCTCTAACCCAAGAGTCTTCAAACGTGGCAGGTTTAAGACTTGTGGACTTCAACTCCCAGAATTCCTGAGCTAACATGACTGGAGGAGGAAGAATTCTGGGAGTTGAAGTCCCCAAGTCTTAAAGCTGTCAAGTTTGGAGACCCCTGCTCTAACCCAGCATGCTCACATCCCAAATCAGAGTCTCATACATGATGGTTTTTGTTTTTTGAAAATGGCTTTCTTTAACATAATGCTCGTATGGATCTGACCTTCACCATAAATCTACTTCTATCAGAAACACTTATTTACACATTACAAGTTGAAAGCAACAAACTTCGTAAATGTATGTGTATAAATGTGTGTGTGTGTGTGTGTGTGTGTGTGTATAGCACAAGATGACCACGTAGTGGAGTTGGTTTTTTCCTTCTGGCTGGTCCAGAGTCCTGGATGAGAAGGTGGGATGCTCTCTTGGGAGGCTGGAGGATTCGGGTCGAGCACGAGGGGACGTGGGTGACCTCAGGTTCTGATTCGGTTCGAGCTAAAGTCGGGACTCTTCGGACCTTCACTCGGGAAGGTAGTAAAAACAGATGGAGACACAGATGTTGTTTGGGAAGCAGATGTCAATGCACAAGTAGATGAGCCGCTGCTTTGGAGGATCTGTGAGGAGCACAAAAGAGTGTAGTAAGGTGGGGGTGGGGGATGGGAGGGGGCAACAGAGTCCTTTGGGTCAGCTATAAATGTTAGAATGTTGGCCAGGGACCGGCTGCATTGGTGGTTGCTCGTCTTCGGGATCTGGAGGAAAAAAAACCCCAAACTGTGTTTTGATTTTAAGACCCTCTCGATCAGGGCTCTCCAACCTTGGCCACTTTAAGACTTGTAGACTTCAACTCCCAGAATTCCTCAGCCAGCATTCACTGGTTGAGGAATTCTGGGAGTTGAAGTCCACAAGTGGCCAAGGTTGGAGAGCAGGGGTCCCAAACCTTTCTGGCTTTGTGGACTGGCCCGGAGGGGTAGGCGAGTGTGTGCACCTACCGCTGGCACAAATGGAGCTGCATACAGGTGCTCACCTGCCGCTTGCACAGCCCAGTTCTGAATGGGTTGCAGCCCAGGACCAGGCCGCAGCCCCGGGTTGGCGCCTGGGCTCTAGATCTCAGGTTTTGCCAGTATAGCGCTCTGACACTCTCACATTTGAAGCTACTGTGGCAAACATTTCATCCTCCCTGGGAGGAAGAATCCCCTTCAGCCCTGTAATGTTGACTACGTGGGTTTCAGGAGGATGTGCAGAGTGCAGAGAATCCCAGTGGTCCTGGATTCAATTCGATTCGATTCTTTTCTTCTGCTCACTGACACCTGCAACATTTTCGAAGTATAAGGTGGTTTGTGTGTGTGTGTGTGTGTGTGTGTGTGCGTGCTTTTGAGTCATTGTTGACTCCTGGCATCTGTCTGCTCAAGTCCCTGTGGTTTTCTTGGCAAGGTTTTTTAGAAGTACCTTGCCATTTCCTCCTTCCCAAGGCTGGGAGGGAAGGAGGGACTGGCCCAAGATTATCCAGCTGGCTTTGTGCCTTAGGGCAGGACTTGAACTCCAGTTTCTACCATAGCCTGAGGCCTTAACCACGAGGCCAGGTGTGCTCTCTTCTGCCTGGTTTACCTCAGGCAAATTAAGTCAACTTACCTGTGCTCCAACATGTATATCCCTGCCCCAACCGCCAGTGCCAATGATGGAGGCTAGATGCCCACCCTCGCTGCCCTTTGCAATGTGCCTTCAGTCAGGAAGGGAGACTCTGCTGCCAGCAGCTCCCAACAAACGCCAGCGTTGGCACGGCTGATTGACACCTGGGGAATCAGCTTCACTTGCAACTCAAAAGGAGCAGAGACCCCACTGGGAGACTTGGCACGGCTGCGCCCATCAACTTACCATCTTTCTTCTTAACCCAGCGGATGGGCACCTGTTTGCACAGAGCCCGGACAGCCTCTCCTGCCTCCACTGGTGGCACCAGGCTCCCTGGCAGAACCCCCAGGAATTCCCGGTAGAATTGGGAACCGTGGCTGGGAAGCAGCGGTGGATCCTCCTGGCAGAGAAAGGAAGGGTGGTGAGAGCAGCTCAGCATGGCTCCGGGACCAGGCTGCCCACTCAACCTTCGTATCCCTCAGAATCCTCCAGGCTGCTGCATCGTGGGAAGGGCTTCCTGGGAGAGGCACTGGGGAAATCGAGCCCCTTCCATCTGCCTGGCATCCCTCAAGAGGCCTGGCTGCATCGTTTCCACGCTGCTTCCCCTCAAACAGAAGGGTTTAAAGGCCAGAGTAGCCCTGGGAGCGCTGCAGCCTCAAGGGACTAAGAGGTTGCCCTTCCTCTAATCTAGGAATCTCCATCCTTGGCAACTTTAAGACTGATGGAGTTCAACTCCCAGAATTCATCAGCCAGCAAGGCTGGCTGGCGAATTCTGGAAGTTGAAGTCCACCAGTCTTAAAGTTGCTCACTTTGGAGACCTCTTGGCTGGGGCTGCCACTTTAGGAGAGGCCCTAAGGCAGGGTGTCAAACTCAAATGCCAGGATTCCAACAATTGCCCCAATTAAATCATGATTCTCAAGCCAAGCTTCAACCAACTTCAAATGATTCGTGAGAGGCGACATCTTGGCACTGCCCTGTATGAAGGCAACTCTGGTCTACATAATTCACAGTCCTCTGTGACCCCGTTTCCCCCCTTCCCCCCCCCCCCAGGGTGTCTAATAAACCAGACTTCAGTTGAGCACGTTCAAAGGCTGGGTGTCATCCTTCACGTTCTCCAATTAAATATATTCCTGGGCAAAAGCTCCAGTAGTTTAGTTACAATCTTTTAAAGATAAGAGTTGGAATGTACTTTCCCTTCCGAATTGCTGCACTGCTCTTCCAGATTTCCTTCCTCTTTTGTATGGCAACGACTAAAACAGGTGCAGGAATGTTTTTTGAGTTGACACTCAAGGCCTGAAAAATATAAGGGGCCATCCTACGTCACTTCGGTCCGGTTGATACCTGCCAGCAGTTTGGGGAGTGGTGTGTCAAGCTGGCCATGCCCACCCAGTTGGCCATGCCTGCCCCCCCCACCACCACCTGAGGTCAACCACAGCCCTGATGCGGCCCTCAATGAAATTGAGTTTGACACCCCTGTCCTAAGGCCACCCTGTACTGGGTATCGGGGTGGAGTGGGGATAGATGAGTAGGTTCTCTCCCCTCCTTCCCTCTCTGCCTCGGGAGGCGTCTTGGTGAGGAATGCCAGCTCCTGAGTGGGCAGAGCAGAAACCTGAGCCCACCCGTCTTCCCTCTGGCATTTGCAGCAAAGAGGGCCTTCTGTCTCCCCGAAACCAGACCTCTGCCCTCCACGCCTTACGCGACCTCGCTCCGACTTCTGCAGTGGTGGCGGCAGCATTTTGGACAATGCTGCTTTGTTTTTGCTCACCTAACGGGCATCACCCTAAGCCAGCCAGGAGTTGCCAACCCCCCCGCCCCCAGAACATTACCTATTGCTTTTCTATTAGGGGGATGGTTCTACCATCTTCCAGGAGAAGGGAAGCTCTGATTTCAAACCTCCACTGCCTTGTGGCTATATCTATGATTGGAAAAGGCTCCAGGAGTCAACCTTGAGGCAAAATCCAGAGCCAGAGTCCTGGAAGCAGTTTGTGACTGCGTACAATCACATTCTGGTAACTCCTGCAACGCAGCTGGAACTAATTGTATCGGCTTTGCTGTTTTTCCATTAGAATATTTCAGTGAGGTGGAGAGGGAGGAATCTACTGCTTGGGTAACAGTTTATCCTCCATATTAAATTATCCTGTTGTGGTTCGCCGGCAGCCGGTGTGGATGGCAGAGGTATCGGACAGTGAGGACAAAAGGGAACCAGTCAGGGAGTCTGGAGAGGCTCGGAGTGGGGAGCTTTTGGAGTCTGGCAGCAGTGAGGAAGAGGAACAAGGGGAGCCTGTTCCCAGTGTATGTGTGCGCAGAGCTGCTAGAAAGCGAGAGCAGCTGAGGCAAAAGGGGCAACTTGGGCGTAAGGCTGGGAGTTGATTGCCCCTCCCATAAGGGATAAAAGTCAGCCCTCAATGACGAAGAGCTTTGCAAGAAGCAAAGCAGTTCAGTAACCTCCGAGTCCTTCGTGAAGCTCTGTACTCTGATCGGTTTTTTCTAGGTTTTTGGGTTGGTTTATGTTAAGCCTTAATTGGACTTCTGTTTCTTGGCAGCATTCGACAGCACTAAATAAGCATGCTCTTATCTGGAGGAACTGGGGATAATGAGTTTTGGCTGGGAATGTAAGTCATCCCCAGCATCACATTAAAATAGGTTTTACTTTTAAAATCTGTTTGTGTTTTATTAAGTTTGACGAAGCCTGGGTCAGAACATGCCCAGGCCTCATGTTCTGGAGAGGACACTCCAGCTTTGCATACAGCATTGAAATAACATGGGAAGTGGCGGTTACCGGTTTCGTAGCACGATACCATAGTCTCTTGAGACTGAAGGATGCCAATTCAGGGGAAATACCTGATCATCACATCCCAATTGAGGAACGAGCAAAGGGTAGGGGGTTGAGGGGGGAGCCAACCAACCATATTGAAGGGGTTTCCTGTAACACCATATTTGGGGTTGCAAAGATGTTTTCAAAAGTGGGTTTTAAACCCATTGGCAGGCCAAGAACTCCCTCATTTCCTTCCGTTTTGGAAGGTAGCGAGAAATCGCGCTTCCAATATTTGGATAGTTTGGAGGCCTTGCAAAAAACATGGTCTCTCTCTTCCACAGTTGGCAAGTAAAATTGCAAGGGAGGGTCGTAGGCAGAAGTGCACAATTTCACAATGAGGGTCAAGTAGTGTTAAGTTTTGGGCTCCATCCTTGGGTTCTTCAGCCAAGGTTGCTTGAGGCTCAGGGCTGGTCTGAGATGCTGGTCAACCAGGGCCAGCCCAATTCGGGAGACAGCTGATTCAATGACTTCTTTGGGGATTTCAAGCACTTCTTGAAAAGTTTCCTCTAGACCAGGGGTGTCCAACCTTAGCAACTTTTAAGGCTTGTGGACTTCAACTCCTGGAATTCCCCAGCCAGCCGTGCTGGTTAACGTCTTAAAAGTTACCAAGGTTGGACACCCTTGCTTTAGAACAAGTGACAGCAAGCCCTGGAGAGAGTTAAAAGTGCCTCACAAGTTCAGAAAAGAGAACAGGGAAACTGAAACCCCAGCTGGTTGGGTTTCTTGCCATAGCTTGCAAAATAAGCCCTGATGCAACCATGAGGTTAGTGCATTGATCCTAAGAACACACTTCTGACATTCAGAGATATAACTGTTCCTGTGTGCAGAGGGCCATCTTGCTCTGACAGCTAATCAGAAATCTCTCCACCATTATACCTTTTTTGAAGGTGTTGGGTTTTTTTTTGCACACAGCCTGGAGAGAGTTCAGCAACTGAGGCAAGTTGGAACTGATTAATGGAGTGATAAATTAACGTTTGCAGAAGGAAACTGGTTGCCTTATGCCCTTCGGCTATGCCAGTCTTCTCTTATTTGGTGCCCCAGAGATGCCTGTTGGAGATTGGGAGACCAGCCTTCCCTTGCACCCAGAGATGCCCTGGCAAGACAGTGTGCCATGCCTCAAAGAGCAGCCCTCATGCTGAGAGAGAGAGAAGAAGAGAGTGAATGGATAGAGGGATGGATGGACAGACAGACAAATGAATTGGCTAGATTCTTAGTCTAGGCTGTTGCGGGCTACTCACCTTATGTTTTGATAGGTTGAAGGAAGCCTGGGCAGCATCCTGATCCCAGGCATTCATCCTCTTCAGGTAACAATTGCTGTGCCCCGCCAGCTTATAGCAGACGTAACTCTGCACAGAGAACCAGGGAACATGAGGTCCATTAAAGCTGAAGTCCACAGCCTGTTTGGAACCGGGCTGTATTATGTGAGCAGTGTGTGTGTAACTGCCACTTGAGGAAATCTATTTGTGCAAATGCATACGCTTGCTCACCAATTGTGCAGAACCAATCCCTCTCCCTACCCCCCATTACCGCCACCACTGGTCCACAAAATTGGAAAGATTGAGGAACCCTGCATTAAAGGCCCTCCCATTGGGTTACACCAGACCTCAGCCCGAGCTTGGGAGATCCCCTTCCCACATGCCAAAGACCCAGCCAGGCCTGCTGAGGTTCATTTGCTCCAGCAAAGAAACACAGCAAGAACAAGAATGGCTTATAGAAATAAGCCAATGGAGTCACTGAGACTCGGGCGGTGATATAAATTTTCTATATCAGTAAATGACCTTCCAGGCAGCCAAAAAAGCCAATGCAATCCTAAGTTGCATGAACAGAGGGATACAATCAAGGGAGGTACTAATACTACTCTATAAAGCCTTAGTAAGACCACATCTAGAGTACTGCATCCAGTTTTGGTCACCACACCATAAAAAAGATGTTGAGACTCTAGAAAGAATGCAGAGAAGAGCAACCAGGATGGTGAGGGGACTGGAGGCTCCAACGTACGATGGACGGTTGCAGGAACTGGGCCTGGCTAGTCTAGGGAAGAGAAGGACCAGGGGAGACCAGAGAGCATCTTCCAATATTTGAGGGGCTGCCACAGAGAGGAGGAAGGGGACAAGCTATTCTCCAAGGCACCTGAAGGCCAGACAAGGAATGGATGGAAACTGATCCAGGAGAGATTCAACCTGGAAATAAGGAGAAAATTTTTGATGCAGCAATCAACCAACAGAACATAAACTGCCCTGAGAAGTTGTGGGAGCTTCATCACTGGAAGCTTTCAAGAAGAGACTGGACTGCCATCTGTCAGAAATGGTGTAGGGTCTCCTGCTTGGGTGGGGAGTAGAACTAGATGACTTCCAAGGTCTCTTCCAACTCTGTTAATGTGTATTTGTATTGCCAAGTCAACTCAAACCATTGGAGATCTCATTCAGTTGCGCTGCAGATGTGGGGAGCAGGAAAAGGGTTTCGGAATTCTCCCAGGTTCTGGGGTGTGGGAGAATCAGAGTGTGCCTGTCAGACAAGAGTCTTAACTCTAGAACACCCAATACCTGCTCCTGTCCTGGAGTGGGAGGTCCAAGGAGTTCTCCTTCTGGGGAAGGGGCTAGCAGCAGCCCAGAGCCATCGAGGGGCAAGCGACCATCCCTGCTAGCCTAGAGCTGGCTGCCAACATAGAATCCCAGCCATGTGCTGCCAGAATGGGGCATCTCCCTTCACATCTCCTTGTCTTGGCAATACAGATTCACAGAGTTGGAAGGAACTTTGGAGGTCATCTAGTCCATTCCCTCCCCCCCAAGCAGAAGACCCTACATCATTTCTGACAAATGGCAATCCAGTCTCTTCTTGAAAGCCTTCAGTGATGAAGCTCCCACAACTTCCGAAGGCAACTTCTGTTCAGTTGATTGTTCTCACTGTCATAAAATTTCTCCTTATTTCCAGGTTGCATCTCTCCTTGTTCAGTTTCCACCCATTATTCCTTCTCTGGCCTTCAGGTGCCTTGGAAAATAGCTTGACTCCTTCCTCCTCTCTGTGGCAGCCCCTCGAATACTGAAAGACTGCTCTCCTGTCTCCCCTGGTCCCTCTCTCCACTAGACTAGCCCATTCCTAAAAATGGCTGAAGACTCGGCTGTTCACAGAACGTGCCTCTTCCCTCCTTCCCCACCCCCCCATCCCACATCCTTGTGAAATAAGACACCATCACAGGTAGATCTACTTTCTCCCCTTTAACTGGGAAAGGCAGCCTAAAGGGTCTGTGTGCTCACATTCTTGCAGTCAAACAAGATGGCAGTGGTTTGGTTTCCGGAAGACGTGATGTAGTAGGTGATGGTTTTCTTGGCCTTGCTGACCACCACTGACTGGTTCATCGAGGATCCCGGACGATTCTGGAAGTTTAATCGCATTACCTGCGAAAGAGGCTTTAATGACACAACACAGAGTGTGAGGACTTTGGCAAGTTACATTAGACCCACTTCTTGTAGGTTTCCCATCCCTGCCCCTTCCCGAGTCCTTTTTATGGCAGGGGTGGACAACTATGACCCCTTTACCACCTGTGGACTTCAACTCCATGCTGCCTCAGGAATTCTGGGAGTCCAAGTTCCATAGATTGTAAAAGGACCATAATTGCTCACTCCTGTTTTACGTCAAAGAGGCAAATGGGACTGGTTTGCTGTTGCTTTCTCCAGAAGTATCTGAACTTGGGCCAAGGTGACCCTGAGTCTTGGAGATAGAAGCCAGCTGGGTCAGTTGGTTGTGCTTGATTCTTAGTTGACATTAATGTAATTTTGGAGGTACCTTACAGCGAGGCTGAGGGACTGGCCCAAGACCATCCCGCTGGCTTCATGTCTAAGGTGGGATTTGAACTCACTGGCACACTAACTACTTGTCATGCCCCCGTTGGAGTCTGACTCCAAGGAGGAAGATGAACCATTGCACACCAGGGACCATCCAAAGGGCCCAACAGCAATGGCCATGATGTTGTTGAAGACGACTCTAGCATAGCTGTCCCCGCCTTCCTTAAACGGTCATTGTTTCTTAAAAAATTCATTACTGGGTCTTCTCTTCCACAACAGGTTGGAACTCAGGAAATGTCATGTCCCTGTCAGAGTCTGAATCCAAGGAGGAAGCTGGACAGCTGACAGGGAGTGGGAGTGTGGCTCCATTGGCTGTGGAGGAAACTGGGGAAGGGCAAAGTCAGGCTGAGCAAGCAGGGAAGATATAGAACAAGAGAGAGGGGTTCAGAGGAGGACCCAGGCCCACCCCCTCTTCATCCTAGGGCACACAGGGAGGAATGGAGAAGAGAGCAACGTGGGTTGAATGGATTACGAGGGAGGAAAGGGCCCTGATTCCCTTCACAAGGCACAACTGGGAAGGGAGTTTAAAGGAGAGGCAGTTTGAGAGGGGTGTTTGTCGAGAACAAACATTGCTAACGTTGGCTACTGTTATCTTAGTTCCTGGCATCCTCCCAACTGGTTGGATTTACTGCCGTTTTACTTCACTTTTGGAACTCCTTATCTTGCCCTGCTGGATTCATTACCTTATCTTGCTTTGTTGGATTTATAGTTTAAAGTTTTCTGTTTACACAGTTATGGATTGGAATATCTGCAGCCAAAGGCTGTTGCAGGATCCTGGGAGAGTTTTTCTCCAGACCGGAAGGTAACCAGAATATTGGGGGCAAAGTTGGAGCTAATAAAGAGACCTCTACTTATTATCTGGCTGGCTTGCCTTTGTGCCACGCCCAGGGTCATCACACTACTACATCAAGCACTCATATTAAATGTGATTGCAAGTATCAAGATATAGAAAATTGTTCTATTTCCTTTTTGAAAGGAAGCAGTGTCTAATGGAAATATACCCAGTAATTGATAATTTCAAGATGATTTCTTAATTATCCTGGCTTTATATTGTCCTTATAGCTGATCAGTACTTCCAACAATTTCAATCCTCCATTGCTGATGGAATTGCTTGATCTATAAAGTATTTTGGAAATTCTTCAAATACGGATTCCTTGAAGCAGGCTGCCTCCCTCTGCCATTTGTTTTTCATGCCAATTACACTTAATGAACATGGCCATCTAACCCTCTGCAGTAAACAGTAAACTTTGGGCAGTAAACAATAATCCAAAGGGTTTAAGAACAATTGCAACTGCCAAGATGACCTAAATAAACCTCCTTCATCTTACTGATGAGACACAAATAGACAACAGACAGACACTCTTTGCTGTGCCCAGAGAAAGAAATATCTGCCGCTACCTAGGATTGAACTCACAGCTTCCAGATTGTGAGATGAGACCTCTACCCCTAGGCCACCACAAAGCTAAGAGAGCTTAAGGTTGACTCAGGCTCAAGGCTGACTCAGCCTTCCATCCTTCTGAGGTCGGTAAAATGCGATCTTAATTATGGTCATAGACCAGTCAATTAAACAGCATCATAATTTTATTTTAAAAAAGTATTCTAGGAAAAGGTAGAAAATATATTAAAACAGAAAGTGTATATTTAAAAAATGAGTCTAAAAAATGTGTAGGAGCATTAGATGTGTATAGGGGAACAAAGGTTAATATGTGGAAAACCATATCAAATTATAGAGCACTCTAGTGTGGCAAACTAGATGCTCATTAAGTCTAATTTATGGCATGGGTCATCATCCAACAAATGTTAACACAACCTGGCAACATTACATGTCATAGCAGGGTTGCTATGTGAAAGTGTGTATGTACAATTGTCCTACGTGCCTAGTTATTTATGCAATGATGGTGAGATGAGACTAGTATGAATGGCTTGTATTAGAAGCATATCCTCAGTTGTTGGGCCTTGACTTTCTGGGTGAGGAATCTTCCAATATTGGCTTTCAAGGACAGTCGAGGGGAGAGCAGAGGACTTCGAATACCAGAGTGCTTGATTAAAGGCCTTCTGGTGTTTTAAATACTTCAAGTTTAGTTAAGTATCCCTTATGGAGTCATGGTCCTTGTTGGGTTCACTGGTAAAACCATAACTTGTGCTTCCAACTCCTGGTCCCAATCCCCTAAGCTGATCCAGAAGGAATACTGCATCCAATTTTGATCATTACACTATAAAGAAAGATATTGAGACTCTAGAAAAAGTGCAGAGAAGAGCAAGCAGGATAATGAAGAGACTGGAGGATAAAACATGAAGAATGGTTGCAGGAACTGGGCCTGGCTAGTCCAGTGAAGAGGAGGACCAGGGGAGACATGAGAGCAGTCTTCCAATATCTGAGGGACTGCCACAGAGAGGAGCTATTTTCCAAAGCACCTGAAGACCAGACAAGGAATAATGGATGAAAATTGAACAAGGAGAGATTCAACCTGGAAATAAGGATAAACTCTCTGACAGTGAGAACAATCAGCCCATGGAACAGAAGTTGCCTTCAAAAGTTGTGGGAGCTTCATCCCTGGAGACTTTCAAGAAGAGACTGGACTGCCATCTGTCAGAAATGATATGGTGTCTTCTGCCTGGAGGCAGGGTTGGACTAGATGACCAACAAGGTCCCTTCCAACTCAGTCAATCTGTTATGAACACTAAGGAGACCATAATCAGTTCCATCAAATCCCGTTGTTAAATCAAGGGGGGGGAGGGGCAATGTAGAGGCGTTCCCTCCATCGATGTCCCATTAAATTTGATTGAGTGCAACCATCTCTGTGTTGTAAACAATGCTGAACTTGACCAAGAAGGATGCAGATAATCAGTTTCTTCCAGGGTCCTCTAGAACTAAAGCCAATCATTCTTGTAACAACTCTCCCAAGGAGGAAGAAAAATGGAGACCAGATAAAAAATTGTCCAGTTCTGGGGTGTCCAGCAATGGCTCCTTGACTCACCTTGTTCAGAGCAGGTGAGACCATCCCCTCTCCTTGAAGGAAGCATTAACCAGCATATAGCCAACCTCATGTCACAATCAAGAAGCCCTGAGCAACCAGGACAGTCAAAGATTGAACAAGTCATTGTACATCATCATATGCTCTTTCTTGATGGGCAGAAAAAGGCGGGTTCTGCTTCTCACTGAAATTGTCATTGGGTTTCATTGGACTGGCTTCCATACAGATTAATATAGATTAACAGAGTTGGAAGGAAGCTTGTAGATCATCTCCCCCACCCAAAAAGAGACCCTACACCATTTCTGACAAATGGCGGTCCAATCTCTTTTTGAAAGCTTCCAGTGATGAAGCTCCCACAACTTCTGTTCCACGGGTTGATTGTTCTCACTGTCATAAAATTTCTCCTTATTTCCAGGTTGAATCTCTCCTTGTCCAGTTTCCATCCATTATTCCTTGTCTGGCCTTCGGGTGCCTTGGAAAATAGCTTGACCTCCTTCCTCCTCTCTGGGGCAGCCCTTCAAATATTGGAAGATGCTCTCCTGTCTCCCCTGGTCCTTCTCTTCACTAGTCTAGCCATGACCAGTTCCTGCAACCATTCATCGTATGTTTTAGCCTCCAGTCCACCATATTCTTCTGATACATGGGACATTGTGAGATTTCACTTTGAGGCTGCTCTGATACAGTTGTCTGAATTGTAATTAATGGAGAAGATGCAAATAAATCCATGACACCTTCATTTTCTGCTCTACTTTACATTACTGGATAGATCATCTCAATTTAAGACACAGATGACTGAACTCACAAGCTCCAAGGATCCTGCTTTCTTCACCAGGACCAAGAGGCTTAAAGTCCTCCCAGAAAATGATGCTAGATCCCACCTCAGGCATCTCCCTAGGATCTGCCGTTAAAATCCAACTTCAAGGAAATCTGAGGAACTCAATCCAGATGCCAGGAATAGTCCTTGCAGAGGCTCTATGCCAGGACTGTCATGGTGAGGGAGGGACTGAAGGGTGGGATAGGGGGGGGGGGGGAAACCAGCATGAAAGGAATCGAAACTATACATTGTGCTGTTCTCTGAGAGCCGCCAGCTGTTCCAAGGTCACATAATGGAATGCAGAACCAGGCTAGAAAGCCAGAGACTTTTACCCAAACTGTTTGGACATTTAAAGATAACCAGGGGGAAAGTTGGGAACAAGGGAAACGTTAACCAGATGCTTTGGGCGTGAAAATCCCAGATCTGGTTTTGCTTCTTCTGTAACCACTTGGCTTTAGGAAAGTGTACTTTCATTAACAATGGATTCGAGAGTCTTTCTTTTCTAATTGACCGATTTGGGACGAATGATACTCTGCAAATATTTCTCCCTCCTTATCCAGAAGGAACTAAGTCATATTAAGCACACTGGTGGGAATCAATTTTTTTTTTACTAGTGGTTCTGTGGGTGGGGCTTGGTGGGCATGGCAGGGGAAGGATACTATAAAATCCCCATTTCCTCCCCACCTCACTAACCTGCTTTCCAGCTCCGTTCTTCTGTGCAGGGCAACCAAAGGAGGCCCAGCCGATCAGCTGGGACTCAATGGGAGGCAGAGAAGAGATGGGGTTGGCAGGGCCAGTCAGAGGTGGGGTTGGCCAGTTCTCCGAACTGCTCAAAATTTATCCAGATCTGGTCAGAACTGGCTGAATACCACCTCTAATTAAGCAGATTATTGACCAGCTCTCTTCAGATGTGATGTAGGCAGAAAGAAATAGCTATTTCTACCACCACCCCCATCTTTGTTACTGCAAGATAATCCTTAAGAAAGGCTCTTGCCAGGATCGAATGGGGTAGAATTTGCTTTAATGCAGGTGTGCTCCTGGCATCTCTTCTGCAGATGCAATCAGTTCTTCTGGAAGGTGCGATTCTGGTTCTCATTCCAAGTGGTGACCAAGGACTTGGATCAAATGGCACCAGAAACAACCAAAGTTCCTTAAAACCCAATAGGGTCCATCTGGTGCCTGGGGGAGGAGGGGAGAGAGAACTATACAAATGTGTTCCAAACCCAGGGGTGGGATTCAAATTTTTAACAACTGGTTCTGTGGGCGTGGCTTAGTTGGTGGGCATGGCTTGGTGGTCATGTTATTGGCTGGGTGTGGCCAACTCAATATCACTCACATCGAGGCACGCATCTCCTCGCCTGGCCTCTTGTGATTGTGGGGATGCTGCAATCATCGTAAGTGTGAAAAATGGTCATAAGTCACTTTTTTCAGTGCCACTGTAACTTTGAAGGGTCACTCCACACAAGCAAAGGAGGGGAAAAAGCTCCAAAGAAGTTCCAGAGACAGGAAGTCTAGTCCTGTCAAGAATATAATCAGGGTTAATGGAGAGGCAGCTTCTGTAAGCAACACCAGAATGTTTCCTTCCTGCCTTCCTTACAGGATTAGGCCAGTAATTTCTTCGAACAACTGATTCTCCAAACTGCTTAGAATGTTAACAACCGGTTCCAGCGAATAGGTGCAAACCTGTAGAATCCCACCCCTGCCCAAATCCCTGCAGGAGGGTGCAGCCAAGGGAACTCAAGGCCAACAGAAGTGTCCTGCCTGTGGTCGGATTTGGATTTCTGCCCTGAGCAAAAGGTTGGATTTGACAGCCTCAAAAGGCCCCTTCAACTCTAGGATTCTATTGTCTTCTATATTCTTCTTCTACGAAGGTTGATATACCTCTAGTATTATCAATACAATCTGGTAGAAAAAAATATTTTATCCAAATTGAACAATCTGTGGAAGATAACAGGAAGAAAGAGCCAGTTTGGTGTAGTAGTGAAGGTGCTGGCCTAGAAGCCAGGAGGTGGTAAGTTCTAATCCTGCCTTAGACATGGATGTAACTTTGGGCCAGTCACACTCACTATCAGCCCAATCCCACCTCATAGGGTTGTCAATAGGGAAGACATATTAAGCATTTTCACTGCCTTGAGTTATTTACAAAAAAATTAAAAGATGGGATAAAAGAAATCTTTTCTTAAAAAAGAGGGTCCTCTTCCTCCTCTTCCTTCCCCCCTCCTCTTTCTCCTCCTCCCAGCATGCTATCCATTTTCCATTCTTCAAAGGGATGATGGCTTCCCTCCTTCAAACTGAGAGTGTCTTCAGCATGGTTTTTTGCAAGCCTGCAGCCTTCTCTTGCTCAGATGGAGAGAATATTTTTCGGCTACCCCTTGCAAAAGAATTGAGCATTGGGGCTAACAGTGCCTGGCAGAAGGCCATGTCTTACCTTGGGTGAAACTTGGGTGAAGCTGACAGTTGCTGCCACCATGATGCAGATAATTCCACAGATCAACATAATGGAGAGGGTGGCCCCAAATGTCCTGGAGGGGTTGTGGGATTCCGCTGGAGGGGGCTTTTCCTAAATGGAAGAAAGGGAAAATTAGTCCTCAAAAAAGTGCCTGGATTCCATTATTGGTTTCACGGATTGAACAGTGAAGATATCACCCAGTTAGTTTTGAACTGTGTGAAAATCATAGCACTGGAGTGGAGCAAACTCCTCCAGTGATGTTAATCAAAATTATGTAAGATAATGTAAACTAATATTTAGTGCCATTGCTTGATGTGTAAACTTTCAAAAGCTTTAGATATTTCCAAGAGTTAGAGAAATTTGTCTTGGCCACAGCATATAAATAATCTGTAAATTGTAAGGTCTTCCTGTAGCCCTAGAAAATGTGGCATCTGACTGACTTATTTTGGTTATCAAATTGATTATCTAATCTATATCTATACAACTGTCTGTCTGCCTGTGTCTGCCTGCCTGTCTGCCTATCCATCCATCCATCCATTCTTCCCTCCCTCTCTTTCTTTCATTATCTATCATCATCACTTATCTATGGTATCTATCTATCTATCTATCTATCTATCTATCTATCTATCTATCTATCTATCTATCTATCTATCTATCTATC
>BLBF01015783.1:0-10179 GCA_015471245.1 Laticauda colubrina
TTCAGCAAGGAATAGGCAAACAGAGGGAAGGACTAAAGGACAGAATCCTTCCTTCTGTTTGCAGATGTCCAGGTCTCAATTTGCAAAGAATAGAGGCCTAAAGTATGAATGAGATTACACAAGATCTTGCGCTACTGATCTTGAGTGATCTTGCAGTATGTTAGGCCTCTGTTCTCTGCAAATGCAGGCAAAGAAACTGTAACAGAGAGTGAGCAATTGCCATGGTGCTATAATATTCATAATTTCAGGATTTGTTTGTAAATTCTAGGGGACGATTATCACATAACTTTGAACATTCGCCAACAGAATGCTCATAGGGGATTATCTGTATTTATTTTTACAGAAATTGTAAAAAACCTTTTTTTGAATGTTCATTGCATTTTTATAATGGTGGATGATAAAAATGCCACGTACAATGTCCCTGCCTTTTTCTCCCTGGGTACCCCAAGATTTTCAGGCTCAGAATTCCCCAACCAGCATCTCTTGGGGATAGAACCACTAAGGCTATATTTGCAGATTGCGACACCTCATATAAGGAGAAAATGAGAGGAGAAGAGAAGCAGAAGCGTTTCAAAGTTCATCTTTTCCAAACAGTTCCAGGAATTCAGAAAACCAAGCATTTATGTCAAGAGTGAGGTACGCAAGTAGAAGAAACCATATGAATAGCAAATATATTGGGGGAGTTTGGGGCAGTGACAAAAGCAGTTTAAAATTTCATAGGTAAAGGCTGTTGTGCCTTGTAGGTGGCCTTCAGGGAGAAGAGCTGTAGGAATATTGAGTTGAGGAGAAAAGGAATTGTGGTTTTGAGCACAGGATTTCGAGGTTTATTTGCAACTCCTGCTATCATCTCCTTTGCTTGGAGTTGCCTCCTTGTTGCCTTTTGAGAGCTGGGGCCTGAGAGCAGCATCAGCGGACAGATAATTTTGTAGTTCCCCCCTCCCCCTTGCTGGGGAGATGTGAGGAAATAATTGTATTGTCGATAATGTTTAAACAGCATTGTGTAAGAATCTTGAACAGGTTTTGAGAAAGAAATAAAGGAAAGTGTTTCTGTATTTTTGAATATCTGTAAACAGAACATGTTTCCTATTCTTTTACTTGTCTCTCAGGGCTCCTTAATATTTTTTCAAAAATGTATCCTTTAAATATAGGGAGGAACATTATTTGTAGCAGCTAAAGTGACATTTTAGCTAGGCAGATGAATGATCCTGTTTTTTCTGAGATTGGAAGACACCAAGGAATTCTAATACTTATTTCCATAACACCATTCAGAAAGACAGGTTATAATTTTTTAGTAGCTCTCATTACATGAAGGACACCCAACAACCAGGACTGGGCCAGATGTGTGGAGAAACCAAGAAGTTCTTGGCCTGAGTCTTAAGTCCAAATGCTTTCGAATTTAAACATGTGCGAAATTTCTTAACAACTGGTTTTGTGGGTGTGGCCTAATTGTGGGTATGGCTTGGTGGTCATGTGACTGGATGGGCATGGCTTGTATGTAAATATTATAAATATTTATGTAAATATTGATTTTTTTTATTAAAAAAGAGCAACTTTTACCCAAAAGCAGGCAAAGCAGGTGGGCAGATTGAGTTGCTCACAGAATAACAGATTAATTTAGAGATCTATCTATCTGTAATCGGCTAGTTCATTCTGTCACATAAAATTTGCAAGCAAGCAAATTCACAAAATTAACTCAAAAAACACCATGTATCTAAATCTTGATTCTTTTTATTTAAAAAAAAGAGCAACTTTTACTCCAAAGCAGGCAGACAGATTGAGTTGCTTACAGAATCACGGATTTTTTAAAAATTTAAATCAGATTTTTTAAATAAAATGCTTTTGGAGTACAAATCTATCTCAATGTAGTTTTCTATTAAAAATACATTAATAATTTAGTTTTGTAAGGTCTGCACTATGCTTAAGCCAGAAATGAACCAAAATAAAGACTTAAACGGAAGCTTGCAAATCAAAAAAAGCAGTCATTTATTCTTCGATCAAAGTTAAAGATCTGGGAAGAAGTTCCTAGCATATCACAAGAGACATGGGAGGAAAATTCTACAAAATACAGGAAGATGCCCTGTCCTTCTTATACCTTTAAAATTCTTAGAATTCGAGTAACTGCATTGTAAAACTCTCTAACTTAGATTTACATCTTTCCTGGAAAAGACAAATTTCTCTCAGGCATTGTTTCTCTTTCATGTCTAATTGATCACAATTGACCACTTAAGGAGGCTATTAACAGCATACTTCAAAGGTGTGGATTCCTCAGAATGGAGGTAGTTACACAGAGAGATACATTTCATTCCCAGGGGGTGATGCTGGGGTGAAATGTATCAGTCCAGGAAAATGGATGGATTCAGATTGATTTAAATAGGACAATCATGTGTCTTAAATGGGAGAGGAATGTAACTGATTGTGTTTATAATTGTTTTACAACAAGTGAAAGGTAAAGGAAAAATTTTTTTCACAATGACAAGATAACAAATGCCTATAGAGTAAAGCCCATGTCACACTGCCCAACGGATGCAAAAAGGACACAACGGATGAGCAAAATGTTCCATCCATTGTTATCCACTCTGAAAAGGGGCAAAAATTTGCATAACCAGAGCGGATAACACGGACACGGGGAGGACGCAGGGCGGATGGAAAGCGGATGCGGAACGGAAGCCCAGCCGATGGAAGCGGATGAGAGCGGATTGCGCATCCGCTAGGCTTCTGGGGGACCTCATCAAAGCGGACGCAGAACGGATACAGCGGATGCAGAGCGGACGCCGAACGGATGAAGCGGATGCACAGCGGAAGCCTAGCGGATGCAGAGCGGAAGCCGAACGGATGCCTGGCGTTAATTGGGCATGCGGGGGGATGCATTGTGTCAGCTCCGCGGATATAACGGAAGCAGCTCGGAAGCAGGTCGCCATTCAGAGGAAAGACCTGCTGCCGAACGGATTGGCTGCCTTGCCTGCCCTGCCTGCATGTCTTCCTGCAAGCCTTGGTGCCAGCCTGCCTGCACGCCTTCCTGCCAGCCGGTCTGCCTGACAGCCTTGCTGCCTGCCTTCCTGCCAGCCTTGGTTCATGTCTGCCTGCCAGCCTTGGTGCCTGCCTTGGTGCCAGCCTTCCTGCCAGCCTTGGTGCCTGCCTGCCTGCCAGCCTTCCTGCCAGCCTTGCTGTCTACCTGCCTGCCAGCCTCCCTGCCAGCCTTGGTTCCTGCCAGCCTCCCTGCCAGCCAGCAACCCCACAACCATGCAGAAGCACAGCAAGCCTCAGCCATCTGCTGCCAGCCCTGGCAAGAGGGACAGGGCTACCATCCCGCCCCCTGGCCCTCACTCTGGTTCTGCTGGGGCTTCTGCAGCACGGGCTTGCTCTTCTGGGGCTGGGGCTTCTGCTGCTTCTGCTTCTGGAGGAGCTGATGAAAAGCACTCCAGCACCAGCCACCTCCACAGCACCTGGACCCTTCACCCCTGAGACTGAGCGACCAAGAGGAGTGCCAGAGACTCATTTTTGTTTTATAGCTTGTTGTTAATAAAGTCTATTTATGATTCACACACTTGCTTCATTTCTTTTTTTTAATAAAGTCTTGCTGGAAACTTTTAGAAATGGTTTAAGCCTTTGCATTCTTGTGGGATGGGTAAGGATAGCTTTGGGATGGGTTAGGATACCTGTGGGATGGGTAATCGCTGTGGGATGGGTTAGGATAGCAGTGGGATAGATAAACCTCCAGGGCAAGCATAGTGGGACTGTATGGTCCACCCTCCCAGGTGCCACACCTATGGCCCTTTATTATCAATAATAATGTAATAATTATTCACACATGTCAACATAAACACAACTCTTTATTAAACGCCCTGTTCATTGTAGGCCAACCAAACATACATGGCCCAATCTCATCTGAAGGAAGCATCCATTAAGCATCTACCATCCTGTCTTGCCACTCCACTGCTCCAGCTGGGGAGTTGCATCAGTGTCTCAGGAGGTTGCGCTGCTTCTTCGCTTCATGTGAGGCTCTGTTGGGGCCTTGCACATCCTCAGTGTCGATCAGGTTTTGCCCTTGCCTCCATTCCCCAGGCTCCATGTCCCCATTGCCTTGTTGGAGGTCCACAAGCCTGTTCTGCAAGACTGGGTAGTGGGTGCGCATGAGATTGTGCAGGATGCAGCAAGCTTCCATGATCCTCCTCACGGTCTCTGGGCAATGCTGCATGGTGGTGAGAAGTACCTGGAACTGTTGGCCAGGATGCCAAAGGCGTTCTCCACCACCCGCCTTGCCCTGGACAGCCTGTAGTTGAAGATCCTCTCTGCACGGGTGAGGAGTCTGGAAGTGTAGGGCTTCATGAGGTAGGTTCTGAGGGAGAAGGCGTCATCCCCCACAATGAAGTAGGGCACATCTTGTGTGTCGTTGGGCAGGGGTTCTGGATCTGGGAAGCCCACAATGAGGTTGCATTCCAGCTCCTCCTTGAGGTGACTGGCGTTGTATACCTGGGCATCTGAAGATGAGCCGTTGCCTGAAGTATCGATGTACATGAACTTGTAGTCAGCATTGACCATGGCGAAGAGGATGATGCTGAAGAAGCCCTTGGAGTTGAAATAAATGGACCCCGACTTGGCTGGAGCTTTCCAGGCCACGTGCTTGCCATCCATGGCTCCAACGGTGTGTGGGAAGTTCTACTTCTCATACCACTGCTATGCAATTTTCTTCCATCCTTCTTCAGTGGAGGGTTACTGGAGGAGCTCCTCCTTGTATTCTTCGATGATGGCCTGCACCACTTCTCTGACCACAATGCTGATGGTGTTGGATGGCACCCTCCAGCCGTACTGCATGCTCCTGTAGGTGGTCCCTGAGGCCAGGTGGCGCAGAGTGAGTGCCACCTTGAGCCCAGGTTCCGGGCTGGGCCGGAAGCTGGTGTTTACCTTGGTCAACCTGGGTGTCAGCCGCTGCACAACTTCGTCAAACATGGCTGGAGGCATCCTCATGAAGTTCTGGAACGCCCGAGTGTCTTCGTTCTTGAGCTCCACCATCAGCTTGTTGTACAGTCCGTCCTCTGCTCTTCTGGCAAACCATCTTCGGACCCAGTCTCTCTTTGACTGCCTCTTTTTCTTCTCTCAGTAGAGTTCACAGAGCCTGCAGATGGCTTCGCACTGTTGCAGAACGATGGTGGCTGCCGAAAGGACTTTGTTACAATCCACGGTGGACATGACTGGATGCTGTGGAAGAAGAAGAGCCAGATGAAGGCTGCAGAGGTTTGCACCGCTGGGCTGCTGTTCTGAAAGTGAGATGCAGATGAGTTGCTCCCCCTTTTTATAGGAAATATAGGTTTTCCGCTAGGCATCCTCTAGGCATCCTCTAGACATCCTTAATATCCGAGATAGGTCTCCTCTGCGAATGTTTTTTCCATTTTAAACGCTTTGTTTCCGTGCTGCATCCGTTCTGCATCCGTTCTGCGTCCGTTCCGCTTCCTCCCTACGTCCGGGTGGATGGAGTTGCACGGATGCGTAGCAGATGCCTAGCGGATATAGCGGATGCCTAGTGGATGCCTAGCGGATGCCTAGCGGATGCCTAGCGGATGCAGAACGGACGAACTGGATACATTTTCCGCGCAAAAGTTTTGGGCAGCTCAAAACCTTCGGAGCAGATGAAATGTCAATAAACGGATGCTGGACGGATAGAGAGGAAGCAAAACGGAGGCAGTGAGTACATCGCGTTTTCCAACGGATGGCAAGCTTTTTTGTCCATTTTACATCCTCTTTGCATCCGTTGGTTCAATGTGACATGGGCTTAACACTCTACTTAATGCTATAATATATTTTACTACATTTCTTTATGATTACTATTCCCTTTAGTTTATTCAGTATGAAATTGAGCTTAGTTATGTAGCAGGAGGCTGTATATCCTGCAATATTGGGACTGTCGGTGAGTCAACAGCAGGTCAGAGGAGGAGCTGCTGCGGGACAGAGATGACAGCTGTTCTTTAAAACTTATAATTTGCTGTCCGGGGAGTGCAGTTGTATGTACACGCATGCACTCACATGCACACACACACTAGTTTGTAGGGACCCACCAAGCTTCTTGGATTGGAGTCAAAAGTTGCCACCTCCTGCGGCTATTTTTCAAGTCTGTGACTTATCTGAGGAAACAGTATTGATGGTGGTTTTTCTTCCCAGAAAAAAAAAAAAGTGGTTTTTCTTCCCAGAAAAACAAGCATGAAAGAAGGACATGCAGAAAAAGTTAAGCCTTTGGAGTGACACTCAATGTCTGGTGATTTAAATGGTTAATCATTATAGGTTTCTCTCTGTCTCACATACACACACAGACACATACACATACACACACCCCTGTGGACATTGCAAACAGAAATGGGAGAAGTATAAAGGAAGGGAATATTATGGCGAAAATCCTGCCCCATCTAAAGCAACCAATCATTTGGAAGATTCAACATAGATTAAGCATGCAAACAATCACTGTTCATGCTGGATTCCAGCCAAACATTGGCAGCTTTCTGAGGAGCACTGACCTAAAGCAGAACTGCAAGGTTAGAATGGCAACTATGCGCTCTGTGAGATATGGTCAGGGAACGTAAACACCTTGACTTAACTCACTGGTACAGAAATTCCTGTCCGATTCTTCCTCCTGTGACCATTCAGGTCCAATTCAGCTAGATGTCAATGTTTACTTACAAGACTTTAAGGCATCTATAAAACTCTTGGGGTGCAAGGGCATCTCAGAAGTTTTCTACTGAATGGCCTGTGTGGATAATCACTGGTGACTTTCCATGACTGAGTGGAGAACACATGCACCTCCGTGCTCCTAGCCCAGCATTATATCCACCCTATCCTATACCCTCCCTATGCTCAGACTGAACAAACTGGCTATCAACTCGCAAAGCATCCTTGACCTCTCTCGTGTTGGCATAGGCAAAGGGGATGGGAAAGCAAACTTCGCAGCTGCATCAAGGAGCTGTGAAATCAGTCAAATCAAGGCACATTCCAACCAATACGCTGAAGTCCATGCCGCCATGAAGTTTGTAATAAATAACTGGATTTCTTTTGAAGTTTGGCTTGAAAGTCATGATTTAATTAGGGCATCTGTTGGAACCCTGACACTGGCCTTGGGAGATATGCAAACTCCATGACTAAAGAGGTGAAGGGAAATGTCTCCCAAGTCTGCGGCATGTGGATCCCATTCAGAGGAGACTCAGACAACTGCTGCTAATTCACAGGAGTATAAGTAAGGGGGAGAAGGTACAAAGAAAATACTTTACATGTTCTTTTCATCCAAAAAGAAAACATGACAAATTTATCAAAACAGAACTACAGAAATTACACACAGATCAGCCTGATATTATTACCTGGTAACATCTTGGAAAACATATCCAGGCAACAAATCTACTTCTGGAAAAGCTAGAAAAATGTGGGACAGATAGCACCACCGCAAAATGGATTCCTAACTGGCTGACAAATTGTATTCAGCATGTAGCCCTCAATGGATCTACACCCACAGGGAGGGAAGTAAGCAGTGGGGTATCCTCAGATTAAATTTTAGACCCAGAACTTATTAAAATCTTCATAAACTATCTAGACAAGGGAATAGAAGGGGAACTCATCACATTTGCATACGACACTATAAACTGGCAGGAATTGCCAACATCCCAGAAGACAAGATCGAGATCCAAAAAAGACTTAACACACTTGAATAGTAGTCCCTAAGATTATGATATTACACAGATAAAAGTAAAGTTTTATATGTAGACAAGAAAAACCAACTGCATAGGTATCAACTAGGTAAAACTTGGCTTAATGCCAGTAACTGAGAGGGAACTTGGAGTTCTAGTGGACAATCTCTGAAATGTAATCCAACAATGAGTGATAGCAGCCAAAACAACCAATACAATCCTAAACTGCATTTCTAGACAGAATTAAGATCATGTGAAATTATAGTACTGCTTTACAAAGCCTTAGTAAGACCACATTTGGAATACTGCATGCAATTCTAGTCCCTCCAGAATGACTAGAAAGTCTGGAAAGAGTGCAGAGAAGAGCAACAAAAGTTATTATGGGGCTGGAAGCTAAAACAGAACGGTTACAGGAATTGAGTATCTCTAGTCTAATGAAAAAGAGGATAAGGGGAGACATGATAGCAGTATTCCAATATTTGAGTGGCTACCCTAAAGAAGAGGGGGTCAACTTATTTTCCAAAGCACCAGAAGGCAAGAAAAAGAACAATGGATGGAAACTAATGAAGGAGAGAAGCAACTTAGGTTCTCCTGCTTTATCGGGTTGGAGTCAAGACCTCCAAGGTCCCTTCCAGATCTATTCAGATTGATTGATTGGTTGGTTGATCTTGAAAGCTGCATCCTTGAATTTGCTGTTGAGTTTGGTGTCATGGTGAAGGCAGCAGGTTAGTGACAGAGAAACACCTAGTTCCAGTCCCACCTGAAGAGCGAAACCATCTGTTCAACTTTGATCAGTTCTCTCAAGTTTAGGAAGCAGGAAGGTGGGAAAACCCTTGCCAAAAACCCTTGCCAAGAAAATTGCAAGGCCAGGCATCAAGTGACCCAAAAGCACCAAAACCAAAGCTAAGTAGTGTCAGGTTTCACTATTTCACTGGGCCCAGTTACAAAGCTCAGTTGCTAGGAGTCAAAAATGATCTGCTGCCATATAAACAACTAGCTGGATACTCTTGCTTCGCTACAAAACTATGTGATTGGGCATATTTTACTGAGGACAGTGTTCTTGAGAGGATCAATAACCCTCCAAAAACAACACTTCGTCTTTTTTTGAGGTAATATCTCTCCCGCTGCCTTAAGTTCGGAAGCGGCTCCATTAGTGGAAGGCGTAGACATTTTGCTGAGGTAGCAATGTTTAGTACTGTAAGGAGCCCCAGACTGCCCCTGAGTGAAGGAGTGGAACTTCTGCCAGTTTGAACTGAGGTAACAGCATGTGAGGCAACAGGCAGTTGGAACAAAGATCTTTACTTCGACTCCCAGAATCCCCCAGCCAGGAAGCTTTAAGAGGAGAGGACTTCCACTCCCAGAATTCCAGAGCTGGCATACTTTAGGAGGGATGGATTTCTTGCTGGCTGGTGGATTCTTGGAGTTAGTCCTCCCCTCTTAAAGCATTCTGGATGGGGAATTCTGGGAGAAATCATCTTAGTGAGTTAATTGTGAATGGAGAATGAACTGAAAACCTGGTTTGTTAACTGTGCTGAGATTCCTTGGAAAGAAGTCCTGGCAAACTTTCTGAGGATATCAGCTAGGAATTAATCCTAGGTTAGGAGGATCCGAGCATCTTTTTAGGATGCTCCTAAATCCAGCAGATTAAAAAGATTGTGCTTGGTAATATGAGAAGGGAGATGGACTGGATCAGTGCTGGGATTCAATTTTTTTTACTACCAGTTCTGTGGGCATCGCTTGATGGGCGTGGCAAGGGAAGGGTACTGTAAAATCTCAATCAGAGGTGGTATTTGCTGGTTCTCTGAACTAATCAAAATTTCTGCTCCTGGTTCTCCAGAACTGGTCAGAACCTGCTGAATATCACCCCTGGACTGGAAGATCTCCGGGGTCCCTTCCAGCTCTATGCTGCTATTGTATTTTGTTCTATTCTCTTCCCTTTTATGTTCTGTTCTTTTCTATTTTATGCAGTTCTGTTTTCTATTCTGTCCTATTTTCTGTTCAGAAACAGTTCCATAGGTGGAACTGAGGTAACGGAATGTGAGGCAACTGGCAGTTGGAAAAGGGGGGGGGGGAGAGTAGAACACCTTAGCATCAGAGCATGTTAAATAATTTCTGTGTAAGAAATACTAATGTTCTGATGGTCATTTTGAAAAACCCTTTCCTAGCAAGCACCTAGAAGCCAAGAGGAACATACGTGCCAAATTACAAGTTTGTAGGCTTTACGGTTCTGGAGATTTTGTGATGACGCATGAGTGGTTTTTCGTTTTTATATATATAGATGAAAACATCTCCCAAATGCTTGGTGGAGCCTGGAAAAAGCGTGTTTTTCTACCTCCTGTCGCTAGATGGCGGTAAGGTAACATCGGTGCCTAGAAAGGCATCGATTCAGTGGTGCCCTCCGCGCTTGAGCTGAAAAAAACAGTTTTAAACCATTGAGTACTGCATTGCTAGAAAATATGGGAGGACAGAGAAATTTCCTCTTCCGGATGCCTCATGGGAGGAAGTTGGTGTGCAGAGC
>BLBF01015784.1:9444-21998 GCA_015471245.1 Laticauda colubrina
TGTGTGTGTGTGTGTGTGTGTGTGTGTGTGTGTGTGTGTGTGTGTGTGTGTTTAAGTTTTCGCGGATACTTACATGTGTGCTGTTCAGCTTCCTTCAGGTATTATCCCACGTCATTGTAGTGCTTTTAAAGTTGTAGCAACGTTTTAGCAGAATCTCATCTGCCATCATCAGGCTTCTGTATTGAGTTTGTATGTGGGTCAGGCTATCACAGCCGTTAGTTTTAAATTTGAGGCTAGCCTATTGCTGTCCCAGGATGGTTTTTTTAACATCCTGATTGGTTGGGAGTCTTGGTCTGTGTTTATTGTTCTTGGAGTTTGTTTGATTGGTGTTTCTAGTTTTTTCTGTCTGTTTTGTGGCTTTGATTGGCTGGCAACACTCTGTTCCTGTGTTGGAGGCTTTCAGTGCAGCTTGGCTTCGTGTAAAAGGACGGCTATTATCTATTAGGAAGCTAGGTTTCATCTGGGTGCCTGGTTGGGGTGTGTTTGAGCTGGAGGTATCAGAGGGAGTCTGTTTGTGCCCAGGTGTTTGCCTGGCTTGTGGTGTGGAGATCTTTCTATTTGAGAGTGCAGGCTTCCAAATGATTGACAGTCTGGTGGAATCATCTCTTCAATTCATGCTTTCAGGTCTTTTTTCAAACTCGATGGCTTCTCTGATGATTCTGCAGCTGGGGTTTTCTCTAGTGGCTAGGGTTTTAGTGCCATTGAAGTTGATGTTGTGACCTGTGGTTTTCATGTGTTGGACAAGTGAGGAGGTATGTTCCAGTTTTTTTTACTGCATTTTTGTGTTCATCCAGGCGGGTACTTATTCTTCTATTGGTCTGTCCAATGTATGTGGCCTGGCATGATGCACAGGGAACTTCGTATATGCCTTGATTTTCCAGGTCAATTTTATCTTTGGGGTTTCTAAGAATGGTTGCTATTTTTTTGTCTGTTTTGAAGGCAGTCTTGATGTGATGCCTGTGTAGTATCCTACTGATTTTGTCTGTAGTACCTCTTATGTAGGGCAGGACAGCTGTTCCATAGGTCTGTTGATCTTCTAGGTCTCTATTATGTCTTAGTGTGTTTTTGTGGATCAAGCTGGTGATTTTGTTTTTGTGGAAGCCGTTGGCTGTCAGTACTTTTGTCAGGGTGCATAGTTCAGTCTTTATATGTGTCTTGTCTGCCAGGCGTTTGGTTCTGGTGATTAGTGTTTTGGCCACGGAATGTATCTGTGCTGGGTGGTGGTGGGATTGGGCGTTGAGGTAGCAGTTGGTGTGTGTTTTCTTCTGGTATACGGTGTGTCCTAGTGTGCAATCTGTTCTTTTGTAGATTAGTACATCTAGGAATGGCAGTTGTTTGTTTATTTCCGTTTCCATGGTGAACTTGATTTTGGGGTGTGTGCTGTTTAGGTGTGCTAGGAAATTGTTTAGGTTTTCTTTTCCATGGAGCCAAATCACAAATGTGTCATCAATGTATCTGAGCCATAGTTTGGGTTTGTGGGTGGCATTAGCCAGGGCTCTGGATTCAAATTCTTCCATGAACAGGTTTGCAATGACGGGTGACAGTGGTGATCCCATAGGGGCTCCTTCAATTTGCTTGTATCTTTGTCCTTTGTATATGAAATATGTGTTGGTTAGGCAGTGTTCTGTTAGTTCCATGAGGTCTTTGGCTGGTTGGTATTTATTTTTGATGATTTCAAGAGTTTCTTTTATTGGGACTTGAGTGAATAGTGAAACCACGTCGAAACTTACAAGCAGATCTTCTTGTTCTACGTGTAGATCTTTGATCATTTCTAAGAAGTGGTATGAGTTTTTTACATATGAAGCTGCGGTTTCAGCATGGGGCTGTAGTTGTTTTGCTAAGTATTTAGCTAGGTTTTGTAATGGTGCTCCTATGGAGCTGACTATGGGTCTGAGAGGTATGCCTTCTTTGTGTATTTTTGGGAGGCCGTATAATTTGGGGCATCTAGAAGATTTTTCTCTTGGGATGATCGTCTGTTGGATTTCTTTGCTTATGTGGCTGGTTATAATTTTCTTCTTGGTTGATTTTTCTAGATATGTGGTTGGGTCTGTATTTATAGGTTTGTATGTGGAGTCTTGGAGTAGGTCTGTCAGTTTTGTTTCATAGTCTTTTCTGTCCATTACTACTGTGGCATTTCCTTTGTCTGCTGGGAGTATTATGATATTATTATCATTTTTCAGGGTTTGTAACGCTCTGAATTCATCTTTTTGCAAATTATTTTTGGGTGGTTTCGTTGTGCATAAGATGTGAGTAACCTGGTGTCTTATTCTGTCAGCTTCATCTGTATTTAATTTGGTTAGGCTGGATTCTACTGCACATATGATGGATTCTGTTGGGATTTTTTTGGGTGCTATGGCATAATTGAATCCTTTGGATAGGACATCTGTTTCTGTTTTGTTGAGTTCTCTGTTGGAAACGTTGTATACTAGTTGTTTCAGGTGTTGTTGTGGGTTATTGGGAATTTTCTTGTCATTTTCTAATTTTTTCAGTTTTTTTGAGAGTTTATCATTTTTATAAGTATTTTCAGTTTCAGCTCTCCAAGTTGTAAGTTGTTTGATCTTATCCCAAAGTAGAGGGTGGATTTTGCTGCTCAATTCCAGGTGTAGTGCTAGCAAATCTTTGTTTAACTGATCTAATTGGAATCTTTTACTGTGAACTTCATTTCTGAGTAGAGATATCTCTGTCCTTTTCAGGATACGTTTGGTAGCTGCTGTGTTTTTATGAAATGTTAATTTGAAGCAGGTTGGTGTTACATTGTTGTCTCTGCAGCTGCATAGGAATTTTAGGTCACATAGTATTCCTGCTCTTTTAACTTCCAGCTTCTCATAGCTTCTGATCTGGCTGTTTATTTCCTCCCCGTAGAGGTCAGATATTTGTTTTTTTAAGTTATCGCGGGTACTTACATGTGTGCTGTTCAGCTTCCTTCGGGTATTATCCCACGTCATTGTAGTTCTGTTAAAGTTGTAGCAACGTTTCAGCAGAATCTCATCTGCCATCCTCAGGCTTCTGTATAGAGTTAGTTCCTGGTTTCAAATTTGAGGGTGGTCCATTCTGATTGGCTGGGAGCCTGGATCTGTGTTCATTGGACTTGGAGTTTGATTGATTGGTGTTTCCGGTTTCTTCTGTCTGTTTTGTGGCTTTGATTGGCTGGCAACACTCTGTTCTTGTGTTGGAGGCTTTCAGTGCAGCTTGGCTCCGTGAGAAGGGACGGCTGCTATTCATTAGCAAGCTAGGTTTCATCTGGGTGCCTGGTTGGGGTGTGTTTGAGATGGAGATATCAGAGGGAGTCTGTTTGTGCCCAGGTGTTTGCCTGGCTTGTGGTGTGGAGATCTTTCTATTTGAGAGTGCAGGCTTCCAAATGATTGACAGTCTGGTGGAATCATCTCTTCTATTCATGCTGTCAGGTCTTTTTTCAATCTCTATGGCTTCTCTGATGATTCTGTGGCTGGGGTTTTCTATAGTGGCTAGGGTTTTAGTGCCATTGAAGTTGATGTTGTGACCTGTGGTTTTCACGTGTTGGACTAGTGAGGAAGTGTGTTCCAGCTTTTTTACTGCATTTTGTGTTCATCTAGGCAGGTACTTATTCTTCTATTGGTCTGTCCAATGTATGTGGCCAGGCATGATGTACAGGGAATTTCGTATATGCCTTGGTTTTCCAGGTCAATTTTGTCTTTGGGGTTCCTCAGGATGGCTGCTATTTTTTTGTCTGTTTGGAAGGCAGTCTTGATGTGATGCCTGTGTAGTATCTTACTGATTTTATCTGTAGTACCTCTTATGTAGGGCAGGACAGCTGTTCCATAGATCTGTTGATCTTCTAGGTCTCTGTTATGTCTTGGTGTGTTTTTGTGAATCAAGTTGGTGATTTTGTTTTTGTGGAAGCCATTGGCTGTCAATACTTCAGTCAGGGTGCATAGTTCAGTCTTTATATGTGTCTTATCTGCCAGGCATTTGGTTCAGGTAATTAGTGTTTTCGCTACGGAATTTATCTGTGCTGGGTGATGGTGGGATTGGGCGTTGAGGTGGCGGTTGGTGTGTGTTTTCTTTTGGTATATGGTGTGTCCCAGTGTGCCATCTGTTCTTTTGTAGATTAGTACATCTAGGAATGGTAGTTGTTTGTTTATTTCCGTTTCCATGGTGAACTTGATTTTGGGTTGTGTGTTGTTTAGGTGTGTTAGGAAATTGTTTAGGTTTTCTTTTCCATGGGGCCAAATCACAAATGTGTCATCGATGTATCTTAGCCATAGTTTGGGTTTGTGGGTGGCATTAGCCAGGGCTCTGGATTCGAATTCTTCCATGAACAGGTTTGCAATGACGGGTGACAGTGGTGATCCCATAGGGGCTCCTTCAATTTGCTTGTATCTTTGTCCTTTCTATATGAAATATGTGTTGGTTAGGCAGTGTTCTGTTAGTTCAATGAGGTCTTTAGCTGGTTGGTATTTATTTTTGATGATTTCAAGTATTTCTTTTATTGGGACTTGAGTGAATAATGAAACCACGTCTCTTCTATTCATGATTCCAGCAGACTGCCAATCATTTGGAAGCCTGCACTCTCAAATAGAAAGATCTCCACACCACAAGCCAAGCAAACACTTGAGCACAAACAGACTCCCTCTGATGCCTCCAGCTCAAACACCCCCCCATCAAGCACCCAGGTGAAACCTAGCTTCCTAATAGATAACAGCTGTCCTTTCACACGAAGCCAAGCTGCACTGAAAGCCTCCAACACAGGAACAAAATGTTGCCAGCCAATCAAAGCCACAAAACAGACAGAAGAAACCAGAAACACCAATCAAACAAACTCCAAGTCCAATAAACACAGACCAAGACTCCCAACCAATCAGGATAGGCTTGCCTCAAATTTAAAACCAACGGCTGTGAGACCCGGACCCACATCCATACAGAAGCCTGATGGTGGCAGATGAGATTCTGCTGAAACGTTGCTACAACTTTAAAAGCACAGCTACAATGACGTGGGATAATACCCGAAGGAAGCTGAATAGCACACACACACACACACACACACACGTTTTATAACAATTAGAAATAGCACAATATAGAAAAAATAATCCTTGATTTTGACTGGTTGCTTGGAAACTTCAAAGTTATGATGGATCCTTCTCAAAAGGTACTGATGAACCAGTTCCAAAATTCTGAAGGCCCTCTCCAATCACATGACTGGATTTCAGGCAGACAGCAATTGGCTCACATTTATAACTTGTTTGCAGTTTCTGACAGTTACATAACCATAATTTACAAAAAAAAATGCTGAAAGTGAGCATTTACTTCAGGGTGGTTTTTTTTGCAAAAATGCCCCATATAAAAGTTCATTTAACAACTATTGCATTTGCTTAATGATTACTGAAAAACAGGGTCACAAAACAGGTAGTCATGTGATGATCCTCTTTATGATTGTCATGACTTATAACAATAGTGGACAAGTTCTGTTAAGTCGTAAGTCAAGAACTTCCCGCATTGTGCCCTTTCTGCTCAAGTGTCCATCTTACAAAACATCCTTTGGAGATTAGGATGGCTTTGACCCTGCTGGACTTTCGTAAGGTCTTCAGACTTGATTCTGTGCCCAAGCCGAAATCCCTGAGTATGTGCAGGGGCAGGTTTCTTGGTTATATTAGTAGTTTGGGCAATGATGTTTCTTGGCTGCTGTGTATTTTAATTTTTATAACATTTGTTATTTTTTTAAAAAAACCTTTATTTTAATTTTGTTCACTTCCTAGAACCACTTGTTGAGATGGCCAGTCATATAAATCCAATGAATTAATGAAAAATAAATAAATAAACTCCAGCAATATACCGTCCATTTATCTGTGCATCTATCCAGTAATCAATCTATCTGGCACTACATGGAAACTTATCAAAAAGAGAAACCAATTTAGAAGTAAGGAGAAATTTCCTGATACTGAGAGCAATCAATCAGTGGTATGGCTTGCCTTCAGAAGTTGTGAATGCTCCAACAGTGGAGGTTTTGAAGAAGAGACTGGGCAGCCATTTGTCCAGAATGGTATAGGGTCTGCTGCTTTGGCAGGAAAGAAGGTTTGGAAAGAAGACCTTCCAACTCTGTTTTTCTATATTCTACTTATCTTCATGAATGTTGTTTATGAAGATCCAGCCCACTATTTAGTACAAGGGCCTTCAAACTTGGCAAGTTTAAGACTTGTGGACTTCAACTCCCAGAATTCCTGAGCTAACATGACTGGAGGAGGAATTCTGGGAGTTGAAGTCCACAAGTCTTAAAACTGTCAAGTTTGAAGACCCCCTAATTAAGTATATATCCTTTAATGGTACTGATCTTAGCAGTCCCTTTCTTCATTGTAACTACAATCACCAGCCATCAACACATCAATCAACCAATAGGAATGCACCACATGAATATGACATGTAGAGCAGCCCAAAGCACATGTTCCATTTGAGAGAATGTTCCCTGAAGATAAGCTTCAGCACGAGTCCGAAAGCTCAGAAGAGTAAAAAACTCTGATCCCAATGACTAACTCAAATTAGATATCATAAATACTTCATTGTTGTCCAGTGCATCAGAAAAATACCAAGCCAAAGGTAGCTTTGGTAGCTTTTATCCCAGTTTTCATTTTTGGGGTTAATTTATTGTTTCATTGAACATCCATCCACATCATCCCATGGATGTGTTTTTCTCCTGTCTCTGCTTACTTTCTTTGTTACTTAATTTGCTTATTGTAATTTGTATGGTGGTCTGGGGACTTAACAGTGTTAAAAATATCATATCACGAAAGCAACAGTTGAAAAATAAAAAAAAATGTTATGAATTTGTGACAAAGCATGATTCTCAAATATTTACAGTGAGCTTATATGTTCACCTGATGCAGTGCCTGGGGCAAGAATCAAGTCTTTGAGGCTTTCTTAAAGGCTGGAAGGATGAAGAAATCAGAGAGGGACCTTTTCTTAGAGCAGGGACTATAAAAGAGAAAGGTGCCTTCTGGATGCCATCAGATGATATACTATTTAATTGGTAGGACCTGGATTATGCCAGTCCTGTTGCATGTTGTATGATAGGCAGAAATCATTACAGTCCCTCAAATATTCAGCTCTGGGCTGTGTAGGACATTACAGATGTCAATCAGCACCTTGAAATGAATCTGGAAATGTATTGACAACCAGTGAAGTTCACACAGTTATAGCATTACATGGATGTATTGAGACACCCCTATATCTACTTGCAGTGCTGTGTTTAGGACAAGTATTAGCTTCCAAGGGTAGCCTTGTATAGAGCACACTGCAGGAAAAGCATCCAGCCAGTAAAAACATATAGTTACCCAGACTCTACCCTGCAAGAGATTATGGAGTCATTAAAAGAAGGTGATGAGTTATATTCCTGTTAGTGTGGGACAATAACATTAGTCATCCCTTCTTTTTATTATTCTAAAGTTTTGAATCTCCTAAAAATGTTGTTTTCCTAGGTTCATCCAGTGACAAATTTCCCTATCAGTGCTGTTAATCAAGCTTCCCAAAATGCCATTAAAAAACATCAAGCTCAGTTTGGATCCACTACACGGATATTGAGACAGGTGAGAGCAACAGAGGTTGGCAAAACATATTTTGTAATATTGAGATTCCACCACAGAACTATGGATATAACTGATTTATATTCCCTTCTGATAAGGAGTATAAAGAAAAAGGAAATATGTGATGGTGGCAAATATTTATAGCTCGGCTATTGGATGAGTGTGGAGGTTCGTTCTCCCAGCTTGTGGAGAAGCCACGATCGGAAACCAACTCACAGGCTCGGAGAGCGAACCTCCACCCTCAAAGGGAAATATCTCTGGGCATGGAGCTATTCCATTCTCACAGGAGGCATAATAAAATCTTTTAATGTGTGTTATTAATTTGTTGCCCTTGTGTCACTGAGCAAATTGTGCATTATGTAAGGGTACATCTATATCCCAAATATGTGATTCTTAGGTCTCCTGTTAAAGCCGCATGCAAATTAAAACTTAAGGAAATAGAATTAAAAATGTACTTATTATATTAAACTAAAATTAATTATTTAATTTTTATAATTTAACTTTATCCAGCTGCCTTTTAAAATGCAGCTTGTGGCCTATTATTCAAAGAGGTGATATAGTCTCAACTCCAAAACTTACTACTAGGGACTCTTCTAGTTCCTACAATCTATCCTTGTTTTCCAATTCCTTTTTGTGTTTCATGTTAGATTCATATCAGTCAGAGATGGAGACAACTCTAGGACTGTGAAGCTTCTGCATATTCTTTTTAAGGATAAAACATCTACAGTTATGGGCAGAGGAGCTGGGTTGGGTGAGGGGCTTAAGTATTTGTCACCTTGTCATTTCTATCATTTCAAAACAAAGTTGATAAGAATCAAGGGGTACAAGAGGTAGAGAGATTTTGACCTACATTGCAACTTTGATATATTGTCCAAAATGCTTATTTACTGGAATTATAAATCTAGGATCACTGTTTTTACTGCAAGTGAGCCACAAATTGCAGTGTTATTCTTCTTTTGACGACAAAAAACCTAGATTGCAATGAACATCTGGAGCAGTTTCTTGTTCTTTGCTTGTATTAATGTCTCTGTCAAAAGGAAGATTCAGTGCCAATACTTCCTTTTTAATATACTTTGGTACTATTTCCCATGTAGCCACATCTCAAAGCAATTTACACTTTAATAACATGATTAAAAACTAATCCATATATCTTAAAAAATATACAACGTATTCATTATGCTTGAGTGGGAAAGAAAGCAAAAAAGATGCAGAAAAAGCTTAAATTACAAGAAATTGTCTTTATGGACACCCTAATGGATGTATTAGGAAACACAGAGAGTCCAGAGATCCAGTCTTCCACATAAAATAAATGTTTTAATTTAATTAATTAAAAGAATAAATGAATGAGATATTTTAAAAGAATATTGCAGAATTATTTCCAGTAATGGGAACTTCCTGAGTGATAAACAGTGATAGATATGAAGGAGGTAGAGAGACAACACATACACTGCCTTAATAGCAATAGCACTTAGACTTATATATTGCTTCACAGTGCTTCATTAAGCCCTTTCTAAGCGTTTTACAGAATCAGCCTATTGCGCCCAACAATCTGGGTCCCCATTTGCCGACCTTGGAAGAATGGAAGGCTGAGTCAAACTCGAGCTGGTGAGACTCAAACTGAATTGCTGGCAGCCAGCAGTCAGCAGAAGTAGCCTGCAATACTGCATTCTAACCAGTGCACCACCACCATGGTGCTCTCTCTTCTCTCTCTCTTACACACACACATACACACACAAACACACACACAAACACACACACACAAAGGAGAGATACAAGTGAAATAAATCACTGTTTGGATAAATGCAGGGGAATATATATTCCAGTTATATACAACATAAGGGTCAGCCTTAGACATTGAAATTATAAACAAACAAGTGTTCAAAGAAGTCAGAAAGATTAAGAAAACAACTAAATTACAGCAGCAGACCATTGTTAGTTTGGTTACTTTATATTTGGATGTCATTATTTATGTATGCATTTTTATTCTACCTCTTCTCTAAGGTGGCAGGCTCACAGTAGTTGTGGGGAATCTCCTCTTATTTTGTGCCCAAAATTAGCCTTAGAGTACAGGATGAATGACTGGCCCAAGGTAATGCAGGACACTCAACAATTATGAGGGAAATTGAGCCTCTCTTTAAGCCTCTCTTACTTATGGACCCTCTTCAACTTGCTTTCAAAAATTCTGTGAGCCGCTGAGGATCAATATAGTGTAAGGTAAGGATCTTCAAACTTGGCAAGTTTAAGATATGAGGACTTCAACTCCCAGAATTCCTAGCTAATATGACTGGAGGAGGAATTCTGGGAATTGAAGTCCACAAGTCTTAAAGCTGTCAAGTTTGAAGACCCCTGGTGTAAGGATTCCTTCCCTGATGATCACCTGATAAAAAGGGGGTGCTCAGAGTAAAAACAAAGGGTTGGGAAGGGAAAGAGATCCTCTTTGCAAGGGAAGATCAACAGCTGGATTTCTGGTAATTGATCATCCCTAAATAATAGTTGCAAAACTAGACCAATCTGTTTCTTAAGAGTTGGCTGTTCGAAGGATGACAGTTATACCTTTTGTCTTTTGGCAGAGACAAACCATTGAGCTGGTATTTCTTACTAAAGTGAAGTATGAATGGCATAGGAAATCCTATTCCTATTATGTCTATGGGAATGAGCACAAGGTGTATGTGGAGGACTATCCAAAAAAGTGTGGCTGTACTATTATATGATACATGGACCTTTCAACCACGGATGGAGAAACTCTGATCATTCCTGCATTATGTCTGCTCTTCAGCTTTTCTCCCCCAATTCTTTTTTTTTTTTAAAGTCATGTATCTCAGATGAATTGTAAACAATTGTGTTATCCTTAAAACAAAGACCTTCAGACTTCTACAGCTGAAACACTCTGCATATTTTGTGTACAGTTGAATGTTTGTTGTTCTTGATAGTTAAAAATACTTGTGTTGGCATATATTAGCTACAACAAATGTTAAAAAGTTGAAGTCAAACATGCCAAAGATTCCATTCCTTTTCTATTTCTGGTTGTCCTTAGTTTCTTCTCTCAAACTGAATTAATCTGTTATGTTCTGAGCATTTAATGCAGGGGTGTCAAACTCAATTTTATTGAGGGCCACATCAGGTTTGTGTTTGACCTTGTGGGGCTGGGGTGGGTGTGGCCAGGGTGGGCATGGTCAGCAAGATGTCACTTGTGTTGGGGGGCACCTGTGGCCCGAGAGCTCTGCCAGTGTAAACAGGCTCCCGAGATCCATTTTTTGGCTGCAACAGCCTTCTGCAACACTCTGCCAGCCAAAATGGAGCTCAGGAGGGCTGTGTGCAGCCCTCGTGAGCTCCATTTTGGTTGGCAGAGGCACTGCAGGCAGAGGCAGAGAGGCACTTTGCTATTTCTAGGGCATCCTTGCAGGCCAGTTCTGAGCACCCTGTGGGCTGGATCTGGGCCCCCGGCCTTGAATTGACACCCCTGCTTTAATGGAATATTTTGTTTCATTGACTTGGTACCCTTGGCGTGCACTGTTGCCCAATTCCAGATATAATTTTTGATTTCTTTTATCATTAATTTTTAGTTGCACTCTTTTTTTTTAGCATACAGTTTCAATATAAATCAGGAAATGGATAATCCAAAGTGACAGAAAATCTAAGATGGCTAAAACTTTTAAATGATATCGTTCATGGTTAATTCTTCAGTTGATTACTATTATAACATGTCATTGATAGGACTGTATATAAATAATGCTAATTCACTTTACTCTCACTTTAATGATTACAAACAGAAAATATCATATCCTAGTAACCATGTATTACAATCTTTCTGGCCTGAAATTGGAACTAATAAAGTGCAGTGATTATAAACATATCGCAATAAAAAAAAAAGAACACTCTGATATGCTGGTTTGAAGTTTTACATTTTCTTGTATAATATCATAAAGATTTTATAAAGTTATATCCTTTTTTAAAGTGCTGGATGGAATGGCTCTTTCTCAAAAAACATTGTAACAAAATGGATTATAGAAAAGAACAAAAAAGAAAATATGGTTTCAGTGGAATAAGAAAGAAACGGACAGAAACAGGAATAACAATCAAAGGGAAAATATTGAAGGATTTGGTTCTGTCATCTAATATGCTTTTAAATTGTGAGTACCCCTGGCTCCTTCCTATTGTGAAGATTCCTTTGGAGAAAGCTGACTCACTCCAGTCCCAATGAACTTTCTGTTAGTTAAAGTATAAGAAAGGAAGATTATACTGTGAGAAGAAAGCAGATTGGGTCAGTAATGAGGAACCTTGTCCCATTCTTCTATTGGAAGAAAAATCCATCTGGTTCAGTTCCAAGTTGGGAGAAAGGCACTGGAAATAAAATGGAAGCTGGAGGCTGATTGGAAAGAAAGGTTCCCTTTATTGATGAAGCAGAACCACCAACCACATGTGATTCTGGGACAGCTGACATAAGAGTTGAGGCGGGTGGGTTTTTATACCTTCTTTAGACTTTGTATTGGAGCTTCCTGTTCTTGTGCAAGAACATGTCCTTTTATATTTTTTTAATGGCCGTTGTCAGATTCCTATGGTCATGCCTGGCTCTTTAGGCAAAATGAGAAATTGAAATCTTAAGCCCATGTCACACTGCACCAACAGATGCAAAGAGGATGTAAAATGGACAAAAGGGAGAAGGCGGAGCGACGTCTCGGTGTTACAGCTGCGATCTCGGGGCTCTGAGATCTCAGCTGATATTTTTGCCTCTGGTCGGTTCTAACGGACCTAAACCGTCCCGTAGAGATGGGGATCGTGAAGGGCACAGTCCCAGGATCCCAGAGATATCGCAAAATCTCTGGTTTGATCCGGGAGAAGCCCTTTTGCTGGAAGCAGAAAGGCAGCCTCTAAAGCTGCTGAAGTCGGGACAACTCCGGAAAGAAAGGGATTTAAATGAGCGTGTATCGGTTGGGTGAGAAATTCTTTTGTATTATAAATTGATTAAGACTTGAAAGGACATCCTGAACAAAGAAGAAATCTGTG
>BLBF01015785.1:5633-25615 GCA_015471245.1 Laticauda colubrina
CAGCAGGGCCTTCAGGGGCTTGAGCAGCAGGGCCTTCAGGGGCTTGAGCAGCAGGGCCTTCAGGGGCTTGAGCAGCAGGGCCTTCAGCAGCAGGGCTTTGAGGGCCTTGGGGCTGGTCCACCACAGCAGCAGCAGCAGCAGCTTCAGAGTCAGTGCCAGGGGGTGGGATGCTGGTTCTGGCCTTCTTCACCTTGCCAGGGCTTGAACAAGTAGGCACGGGCTTCCTCTTCTTGCCTGACTGACAAACCGTGGTGTTCCTGCAAGATGTATGTGGCAGCACGTTTTTCCCCTGTCTGCTGACTGCGTGTGTGCTGCATCCTTTTATATCCACGGAGCTGACGCAATTCATACTCCCTGCATGTGCAGTGAACGCTTTGCATCTGATATACATCCACGCGGCATCCCCTTTGTTTTCTATAGGTGTCCGTGATGCATCCGCTTCATCCGCTATGCATCCGCCCCTTCCGCTATGCGTCCGCTTCCAAATTCTCCCCCGGAACCCCTTCAGAGGTGTCATCCACTTTCATCCGCTCGGTTTCCTATGAACATCCATTTAACATCCCCGCTACATACTACCAACGTCCGTTCTTTTCCGTTCTTTTCCGTTCTGTTTATGCAAATTGTCACCACTTTTTGGAGCGGATGACAACGGATGGAGCCACCCCCAAAATTTTGCTCGTCTGTTGTGTCCTTTATGCATATGTTTTGTGTCTGTTGGCCAGTGGGACCGGGCCTTAACTATCAGCTTACAGTGGGTTTGCAGCACCACCCAGCCATTGTTGAGATGGTATTAAGCCTTTCCTTAATACAATTTTTTTGGTATGGAAATGGTTGGAACCTCTCTAGGTGCTGTAAGTCAGGGGTCCCCAACCACCAGTCCTTGGACGGGGACCGGTCCGTGGATCATTTTGTACCAGGCCGCAAAGCTTGGGCACTGCCATCTTATTTCGACGATGCTTCCGGGTTTTCGGTTGCTTCCGGGTTTTCAGTTGGAAAGCTGCGTTTGGGTGCTGAAGGAATCCTCGCACCTTAGTTTCATTGAAGGGGGGGGCGGCTTTGAATGAAGAGCCGTCCCAATGGCGGTGGAGTCTCACGTTACTCAGGTACCGGTCTGTGGAAGAATGAATAATCGTGTAACAGTCCCTGGTACAAAAAAGGCTGGGGACCACTGCTGTAAGTCATAACTGAACCAATGGATCTACTGATTATTTGATAATGTAGCCATAGTGCTTTTTATATTATGGCACTTCCATACATGCACAAACATGTATGTCCTTTGATCTCAGGAGCTGAAATTAGAGAAGTTGATTATTTCCAGTCTCTGCTCTTCAAGATTAGTGGTGGCTTCAATGGGCTTGTTTCAAGGAAACTTCCTATACTTTTAAAATATCATAGGTGAATTGCTCCTGAATTTGCTTTTCATTAAGATAATGTAGTTTTGCAATCCATTCTTTCAGTGACAATGGTATTATACAATCCTACATGTCATCTCAAAATATAGGAAATAGGTAGCAAGAATTAACCCCCCCAAAAAACATTCTGCATCAAAATGTACAAGTTTGAGGCTGAATGAGTACAGCCACAAACTGAATTAATTAATGGACAGTCTTGGACTATATTCCCTGACCCTAAACTGAACTTTAACTAGATAGATGTGAGATGTTGACTAGGGTATTGCGGGAAATAGAAAAATCTTTTTTCTGTGCTAATAATACAAGAAAGGGCATTCTGCTTGGGGAGCTCTCTCTCTCTCTCTCTCTCTCTCTCTCTCTCTCTCTCTCTCTCTCCGTGTGTGTGTGTATACAATCTCTTGCATAAGCCTTATTCAAACTGATGGGATGTATTTCCAATGCAATATGTTTCATATAGTCAGAAATAAAAATCTGTCCTTGGCATGACAGTTTGCAGACATTGCTTGCTTGGAAGGCTACTTGACCAGTTAGCCTGGTCTAACCCACTTTTCTCCTTCTGCAGAAATAACTTCAAACTTACACAGCAACTATGGTGTAAAGGGTTTAACAAACAAACCATGCATTCCTTATGAGCAATTCAATCTCGTGTTACATTTTACTCTGCCAACACTTTATAACACCACAAGGGAGATTATTATTGTTACATAAGAATAAAATAGCTGTAATAAATACTGCAGGACTTCAGACTCTCCTCATGCCACATGGTTTTCTGGGGAGTGTGCAGTGTGAGGTGCCAGTGTGCATCGCAGACCCAACTCTCTCCTGCAGAAGAAGCCTGGGATATGAATACGAAGGCATTAAGGCCAGAGGTGGTATTCAGCAGGTTCTGACCAGTTCTAGAAAACTGGTAAGTGGAAATTTTGAGTAGTTCGGAGAACCGGAAAATACCACCTCCGACTCAGTGGTGGGATTCAAAAATTTTTAGTACTGGTTCTGTGGGCATGGCTTGGTGAGCATGATGTGGCTTGGTGGGCGTGGCAAGGGAAGGTTACTGCAAAAGCCCATTCCCTGCCCACCCCATTAACCTGCTTTCCAGTTTTGTTCTCCTGTGCAGGGCAACAAAAGAAGACCCAGCCAATCATCTGGGACTCGGGAGTCAGAGAATGGATGAGGGAGGGGCCAGTCAGTGGTAGTATTTGCTGATTCTCTGAACTCCTCAAAATTTCCGCTACTGGTTCTCCAGGACTGATCAGAACCTGCTGAATACCACCTCTGCTCTGACTGGAGATTTTACAGTATCCTTCCCCTGCCATGCCCACCAAGTCACACCCACAGAACTGGTAGTAATTTTTTTTTTAATCCCATCACTGATTAAGGCCCATCCAAAGTTATCCTTCTGCAGTCTACTGCTCTTCAGAGATATTTGAATTAGAATCCCCAAAATCTCCAGTTCCTGTATTTATTGCAGGGGTTGTAGTCCAAACTATCTAAATCACCAACGAAGGGAAGGCTGAGCTATTTTTGAAAAAGTAGTGTTGGAAGAAATGTCCATCTAGTTCAGTTCCAAGTGAGGAGAAATACACTGGAAACATGGAGGCTGATTGGAAAGATGGTTTAATGAAGCAGAATCATCGAACACATGGTCCTGGTGCAGCTGACCACATGGAGTTGAGAAAGAGAGCTATTTATACCCTCTCTTGGGCTTTGAACTTGAGCTTCCTGTTCCTGTGCAAGAACACGTATTCTATTGGTTGCTGTAAGACTCCCATGGAACTATGCAGGGATCATAGCTGAGGTTGTCTGCTTGAAGCTTGCTGGGTGATGCAATGGAATGAAGAGGCTTGTGTTCTGAAAGGGTGATGGGCAATTACTATTGTGTCTTAATGGCTTTGTCCTGGTTTGGATTTTGAGTGAGGGCTAATCCCATCATCATGAAGCTGAAGGTCTTTTGTCCTGTAGACAGGCTGGTCCAGTCCTGCTGGGGCTATGAAGAAAGGTGGGGGCTTCTCTCCAAGAGCATGTTTCTCCTTTAGAGAAATATATTATTCTGACTTTTTAAATGTTAAAAATAAAAAATATTTTACTCTTCTAGGAGAGGGGTGGGTGCTAATTTTCTACAGTAGGAAAGTTAGAACTTGGAGGAAAAAGATTGAGAGAATCAAATGCAATTTTTACAGTAGACTCTTTAATCACCCCATCTACTTTCATACATAAATCCATGAAAGAAGAAAATTGCAAAAAGCCTGTAGCTCTCGTGTAGATCATGGGAAATTCCCCTTAGTCTATCCCTGCATTAAATTAGGTATCTAAGACCGGCCCTTTCTATAAAGGCATCCATCAAAAACATGTGTGTATAGATAGATTAAGATATAGATATATTTCCACAGGTAGATCATGAAGAGTTCCCAGCTCAGATATCCTCAATGTGATGATAGGGCTACAGAACAGCCTGTCATAATTCAGAGACAACAACCCAAGCAGCCCGTGTCAAAATATTTAGTTTCTTCATGTTAATTCATGTGTGTGGCAGTGATGGCTAATCTTTTTGGACTCCTGTGCCAAAAATTGTGTGCACGCTTGCACTCGTGTGCCAGCACTCAGAAGGCAATGTGCGCGCCCCCATGCCTCTTATGCCTGCGTGTGCAATCCCCATCCTGCTCACCCCACCACCCCCTTACCTGCACTGTACCTCACGGTTGATTTTCGGCTGGTTTGAGGCCTTTTTGGGCCTCCCAGAGGCTTCAGGAAGGCTTCTGCAGTCTTTTTAGGCCAAAAACTAGGTCTGTTTCATCACTTCTGGTATCTCCAGAAAAACAGGAAGTGACAAAACAGGCTTAGTTGAAAAGCCTGCAGAAGCCTTCCTGAAGCCTCTGGGAGACCAAAAAAGTCCTTAAACCAGCCGAAAACCAGCTGTGAGGTGCAGGCATGTGCAGTGAGGTAAGTTTGCCTGTAGCTCGCGTACCGGCACAAATGGTTCTGCGTGTCACCTGTGGCACGCATACCATAGGCTTGCCATCACAGCTGGTCTGGGATCCAGTTTGGACTCGTGGTTAAGGCACCAGCTAAAAAGCGCAAGACTTTGAGTTCAAGTCCCATCTTAGCCATGAAAGCCAACTGGGTGACTTTGAGCCAGCCTCTCTCATCCCAACCCACCTCACAGGACTATTGTTGTGGAAAAAATAGGAGGAGGAAAGTGTATTGGATGTATTAGCCACTTTAATAGCTGTCATGCCCCTATCAGAATCTGATTCCAAGGGAGAGGCTGAGCAGCTGACAGGGAGTGGAGTGTGGCTCCCTTGGCTGTGGAAGAAACTGGCACAATCTGGCTGGGTAGAGCAGGGGAGAGATAGAGCAAAGCAGAGGCGATTCAGAGGAAGATCCAGGCCCACCCCCTCTTCATCCTAGGGCATGCAGGGAGGAATGGAGAAGGGATCAACGTGAGTTGCATGGCTTACAGAGGAGGAAAGGGCCCTGGTTCCCTTTGTTAGCTGAACCTGGGAACACAATGTTTAAAAAGGGAGTTTGTGCACAGCAACTTGTTGGAAGCACATTGTGAGTTATCTTTTATTGTCAAAGCTTATCTGGGTTCCTGGCATCTTCCCAACTGTGTATGTTTTGTTGACCTTTGAAGTCTGCAATTCCTTATCCTGCCCTGACCAGTTAATTGTTGCAGCATGGTTTGTGGGGATTTTTATTCACAGTTTATATTTTGATTTCAGACTGTACTTTGATTTCAGGGTGAATTTTTTCCACTTAAAGATTGTTCTTGGGAGAGTTTTTTCTCAAGCTGAAGGTAACTGGACATTGGGGGCAAAGTTGGAGGTATTAAAGGGAATTTTCTTACTTATGTGACTGTATTGCCTTTATGCTATGCCCTGGGTCATCATAATAGCAATAGCACTTAGACTTATATATCGCTTCATAGTGCTTTACAGCCTCCTCTAAGTAGTTTATAGAATCAACCTATTGCCTCCAACAATCTGGGACCTCACTTTACCGACCTTGGAAGGATGGAAGGCTGAGTCAATCTTGACCCCCATCAAACTCCTGGCAGTGGACAGAATTAGCCTACATTCTAACCACTGCATCACCACAGCTCTTGAAGCAATTTGTAAAAAATAATAAAGCTGGGAAACAAATAAATAAATACATAAATGAAAAGGGAATGATGCAGTACTGAAATGAAGAAAGAGGACAGGTAGTCCTCAACTTACAACTGTAATAGAGCCCAAATTTTTCATTGTAATTCACGATGCTCATAAGTCGACACACCCATATAGCCAGATCTCATTTTATTTACTTTTTTGCAGCAATCATTAAATGAATGTTGCAATTGTTAAGTGAATGTGGCAATCATTAAGGAAATCCATATATTCCTGTGGGGATTTTTTTGTTTTTGCTAGAAAAAGCCGGAAACTGGCAAAATAAAAATATTGCAAGCTGGTCACCTGACCACTGGGAAGGCAAGCCAATGTCCAAGCCTCTAAAATGTGGTCCTATGAACCATAAGGCTGAGTGTAGACATCACACTTCCAGAATCAGGTTGTAAGTAGCTTGGAATGCCTGTTGGAATGTCAAATGATCACTATATAAAGTATCCAGCTGATGTTGAATGTCCTTCTCCAAATTAATGTCAGGGACCCCCTAATCTCAGTGCCCATTTGAGGTCAAACTAGAATGTTTAAGCCTTTTACGAATTCCTCACATCCCTCTCCAAACTGGTAGTTATAAAAATGCCTCTGGCAAAGCCAGTGACTAAAACCGAAGGAAGCTTAGCAGAATGTAAGTTTATCATGAAATCAACACAGATTTATCAATGTCAGTTCTTGAAATGGAATTTGTTCACATTTCATTCTGTACATTCTGTTCCTGGCCCTTTTGCTGCAATAGAACACTTAAAGTTCAAGACAGAGGTGGTATTCAGCAGGTTCTGACCAGTTCTGGAGAACCAGTCGCGGAAATTTTAAGTAGTTCAGAGGACCATACCACCTCTGACTGGCCCTACCCCCATCTATTCTCTGTCTCCCGAGTCCCAACTGATTAGCTGGGTCTTCTTTTGTTGCCCTGCACAGGAGAACGGAGCTCAAAAGCAGGTTAGTGGGATGGGGAAGGAATGGAATTTTGCAGTAACCTTCCCCAGGAGTGGGGAGGGAAAGGTGATTTTGCAGTATTCTTCCTCTGCCATGCCCACCAAGTCATGCCCACCAAGCTAAGCCACACCCACCATGGGATCTTCTGGAGCCACTCTCCCAGCTTAGGAATCATAGCCCGAAGTGCTTCTACCACCACTGAGAGCACTTTGGCCTTTACTGTCCACATCCTCTCTAGTTTTTCCTTAAGGCCTTAGTATTTCTCCAGCTTCTTAAACACCTTCTTCTTGATGTTGCTGTGACTTGGCATTGCTACATCTCTCACCATCACTACCTTCTGGTCCTTGTCTACTATTATGATGTCTGGTGGATTGGACAGTACCTGCCTGCCTATCTGGGACTGGATATCCCAGAGGACCTTAGCCCTGTGATTCTCCATGATCTTCTGTGGAATATCCCATTTGGACTTGGGTGGCTGTAGCCCGTACACTGTGCAGTGGTTCCAATACATAATGCCAGCTATTTGATTGTGCTATTCAGTGTATGTCTACATCTTACTGTATATTCTAACACCATGTGTCGGACTGTTTCTGAGACCTCTTTGTACAGTCCGTGCCTTGGGTCCTATAAAGTGTGGTAGACTGCTGTTTCTATGGATTTGGCACTTGTGCTGCTATGGTCCTGCCTCAGGTTCTGTCTTTTAGTTCAACCCTTTCCAGCCACTTGGTAGGATTTCCCAATGTCAGCTACCTGACCTCTCTATGGATGGTACATTTCATGCAGGATCTGGCCTTGCCACAGCACATCTTCTGCTTGATCTTACATGTCCTCCTTTGGCAGTTCACTATACCAGTAGGATATCTGATGACCGGTAGGGTATACATGTTGATGGTGTGGATCTTGTTCTTCACATTGAGCTGATTGTTCAGGACCTGTTAATCCTTTGGAAGTACTTGGATGTTGCTGTCTTCCTAGCCTTCGTATTGTGTGGCTAAGAAATACCAAGGTACTTGTAGCTGCTATGTGGCCTAAGTCTAGGTTCTCAGTATCTGGTATGAACCTTTTTAATCTGAATGATGTCCAAGATGGCCTAACTCTCTTAATTCATATCACTCTTTTATCTGAGGTAAATAGGTGAAGCAGTAGGTTTTTTTTTGCCCCAGCCAGGATCTCTTCAGGCAAGGTAGAATCCATTTCCCATGTCAAACGTTGGCATTCTACCCACTATACTTCAATAAAGAGATAAATCCCAAAGTATACAGTGTTTCCTTGGCTAGCTTTGCTGATTCACATGTTGATGGCAGGGTATTGTAGTAGACAGTACAAAAGATGGCCTTGAAGGGCAAAAGAAAGATCTTTTTACCAAGCTAACAATCAGATAAACAAGCCTTGAGCCCAAACCATGAATGTGGTTTGCATAAATGTTTCAGACAGGTGCCCCATCCTCCTGTCATTCCAATTACAGTTCACATAAGATGAAAGGGGCAGGAAGGGAAACACCATCAGACTTGCAAGATTCTGTTTTTGTAGCTCAGAGGTCTCCAAACTTGGCAACTTTAAGACATGTGGACTTCAACTCCCAGAATTCTCCAGCCTGGCTGGAGAATTTTGGGAATTGAAGTCCACACATCTTAAAGTTGTCAAGTTTGGGGACCCCTGTTATAGCTGTTCTAATAAAAGTAGTTGTAGGCATACATGGTGCCTGTTTCTTGGTCTGGCCTGCCTTAGAGGGTGACTAGATATTGATAATGTTTTGAATTGCTGCAACTCTTAACATAGGCATAAATATTTAATGCAGCAAGATAAGTACATCCATCTTGCCACAGAAATGTCTTCCAATACAAGGTTGATGGGGGCTTTTATAAGCTTTTTTTTTTTTTTTTTACTTTGGGTCTCTTCCACAGCAGGTCTCTTAATATGCAGCATATATTACTCATCTTCAGGCATTCCGAGATCAAAGGATTACAAGGTTTTACATAGCCTGACATTTTTGATGCTCTCCCCTCTCCTCTCCTTCCTTCTCGTCCTCTCTTTTAGCTCAATTGGTATGCAGAAGCAAGACGATCATGTAGGTGGACGCAGAGGCAGCTGTACTCCTTGTATTAAATACACCATAGTACTTTTTTTTTTGGTTTTGAATGGCAGAGCTAGCTAGTTAACCTGCCTGGTGATTGCTTGTCTTCAGCCTTTTAGGCTTTGTGCTTTTCCTGCTGGGATTGCTGCCATGTTATGCGCCAGCTCTGCTGTTTATTTGTGCTCTACTTTCTTTTTATGCTGCTCTGGGGCACTGAGCATAACTCTGCAGCTGAAAGGAATTCTCCCACACCAGGGGATGAAACAGTCATCCAAAGAGTTGCGTACATCTACATCTCTTTTTTTAAAGTTTCACCATCAATTCTTCATTCAAAGTAACCCAGACCCTGGCTGAATGATGACACACCTAAAATATTGCATCCAGTTTTGTTCATCACATGATAAAAAAGATGTTGTGACTCTAGAAAAAGTACAGAGAAGAGCAACCAGGATGATTAGGGGACTGGAGGCTAAAACATATGAAGAACGGTTGCAGGAACTGGGCTTGGCTAGTCTAGTGAAGAGAAGGACCAGGGGAGACATGATAGTGGTCTTCCAATATTTGAGGGCTGCCCCAGGGAGGAAGGGGTCAAGCTGCTTTCTAAAGCTCCTATAGGCCAGACAAGGAATAATGGATGGAAACTGAACAAGGAGAGTGTTCGGTTCGCGGGAATGAGACTCAGAGATCAGCGTAACTTCAGCTCTTTTATTTAGTTCCGAAAGTCTGTTCTAATCAGGGGTCACGGCAGCTCTTTTTATAGAGAGCTGCTCGCGGCTAGTATCCAATGACGGCTACTTGTTTTTCCCGCCACTTGAATTGGCCATTCATAGCCCTGCTATCATTGGCCAATCAGAGTCGAGAAAAGTAGCCAATCAGCGTCGGGTATTTGTTGTCCAATAGGAATAGTCTATTTGAAGTATGTTAATATGGAAAACCCCCCCCTCTTGGTATGGTCCTACCGTATGTAGTCACGTAAGTAGGCAGGGCTTCTTGGTTGCCTAGTTGATCTGCGCAGTTTAGTTGTGTCGTCATCTTCAGTGGGTTCGGACGGGATCGCTGTTTCTCCTATCCTTCTCTGTTGAACCTCCTGGAAGGTAGAGTCAGCCATGCCGCTCCTGCCCAGCCGACTCGGGTTGGTAGAGCTGGCCCGGCTGCTCCTTTCCGACCAAGCATCCAGGTCTACTTGTGCTTCTTGTTCCTCAATGAAGACTTCTACATGTAGGTCACTGTTTTTGCTTGCGTTTATTTGGGAATGTTTTTTATTGTGATTATTTTGATTTTCTGCAGTTTCTTTTTCTACCGGGAGGGTTGTTTTTTTTCTACTGGAGGGGTTTCTTTTTCTACTGGAGGGGTTTCTTTTTCTACCAGAGGGTTCCCCCCCCTTATTTGTTACTGAGGGGTCTCCCCCCTCTCTGGTTGGTCTGTTGCTGTTTTTGTGTAACGGTTGTGATGTTGTTGGTGTGTGTGTGTATTGTTCTTTGTGTCTGGGTGTGTCAGTGGTGCGTTGTAGAGTTTGTGATCGTAACTGGTCGATGTGTCTTTGCCATGTTCGGCCATCGTCTGTCTCCAGTCTGTAGGACCGTGGTCCGGTTATTTGTGTAATTGTTGCCAGCACCCACAATGGGAGGCCGGTGAGTTTTTTTGCATATACTAATTGTCCTGGTTCGAATTTGCGATACTTGCTCGAAGAGTGGGTAGTTTTTTCAGTGGTGTATGTTGAGTGTAATCTATCTAATTGTGATCTTAGTTTTCTGCCCATCAGTAATTCTGCTGGGCTTTTATTTGTAGTGGAGTTTGGTGTTATGTGTTGTATTGTGAGCATTTTTTCCATTCTTTCTTGCATGTCCCCTGTGTCTAATTTGTCTAATGTTTCCTTGGTATCCCAGACCATGCGTTTTGCCCTACCGCTCGTCGCTGGTTGGCCCGGGGCTGTCAGTGCATGTCGTATGCCATGTTCTGCTAGGAATTTCTCGAATGGTAATGCTGTAAATTGTGGGCCATTATCGGAGATGAGGATGTCCAGTAACCCATGTGTAGTGAATAGTTTCCGGAGCTGTTTGATAACTGCCTTGGTGGTAGTAGAGTGCATGATGATTACTTCCAACCAATTGGAGTAAGCATCTACTACGATTAGATATGTATACCCTTTTGTTGGCCCCACGAAATATGTATTCGTGACCAGGGGCCCCTTGGCGTTTCCCAGTCCAGGACAGGTGCTGAAGGGGGTGTAGGGCAGGAGTTTTGACATTTCCCGCAGGTTTCAACCCATGTCCCAATGTCTTTGTCCATTCCTGGCCACCATACATATCTCTTGGCCAGGGATTTCATTCGCACGATGCCCAGGTGGCCTTCGTGCAACATAACAGTACCTGGTCTTGTAATTTTTGTGGAATTATGACCCGATCACCCCAGAGTATACAACCCTTCAGTAATGACAGTTCAGTTTGTCGATTTTTAAACAGTTTGAAAATGATGTCTGTCTCGTTTTCTGGCCACCCTTTTCCTACCCAGTTTAACACTTGTAACAATGTCTTGTCTTTTGCTGTCATCCTGGCAATGTCGGCCGCGGTTATTGGTAGGTTTGTCAAAGTCTCGATTGGTAGGGTGGAAGTGGTTGGTGTCGGGTCAGTCTCTATGTCTGGTAAGGGGGTGCGGCTCAAGGCATCGGTGTGAGAAATGTCTTTACCAGGTCAATGGATTAGTCTATAGTTGTACGCCGCCAGAAATTCAGACCACCTTGTCATTCTCGGGGACAGTATGTTAGGGGTGGCTCTGTTTCCAGCGAGTATGCCTAAAAGGGGTTTATGATTGGTCACAAGGGTGAAAGTCCTACTGTAAAGATACTCGTGGAAACGTTTTATGCCGGATATAGCCGCCAATGCCTCTCTGTCCAACTGGCTATAGTTCCGTTCAGTTTTTGAGAGGGTCTTTGAGTAGAAGGCAATGGGGACTTCTCTTCCATCCGGCAGGCCGTGGCTCAGCATGGCTCCGACAGCAAACGGTGATGCGTCGCAGGTAACTGTGAGCAGTAATGTCTTGCTGTATTGCATCAATACCGCGTCGGGGGTGATGAGGTCCTTTATCTGCTGGAACTCTGTCTCTTCACATCATCCCCAGGTCCAGATGGCTGATTTGTCTAAAGTCTATATAGAGGTTCCGTCATCATTGCCTTCTGTGGCAGAAAGACGTGGTAAAAGTTTATAAGTCCCAGAAATGCTTGTAATTCAACTTTACTTTTAGGTCTAGGCGCTTCTTTGATTGCTTTGATCTTTTTGTCTGTGGGGTGGATGCCCTCCTTATCGATTTGGTACGTCAGAAATTTGACTTTTGATGTGGCTAATGTACACTTTTCTTTTTTCACCTTGAGTCCCGCTTTTTGGAACCTTTGCAAAACCTCTCTGAGGCTGGCTTCTAATTGTCTCTCGTCATTTGCAGAGATGAGCACGTCGTCAAAATATGGGACTACTCCTTTTATCCCTTACAATAATCGCTCCATTATGCTTTGGAATACCCCAGGGGCTATGCTGACTCTGAATTGTAGTCTTGTACATTTGAATGCTCCCCTATGAGTCACGATGGTTTGCTGTTTCAGGGTCTACGGGCAATTGTTGGTATGCAAGGTCGAGCTTTGCGAAGATTAAATTAACTAGTAAGTTGATACAAAATTGAATTTAACTAGCATTAAATTCACTAGTATGTTGATACAAAAAAAACCCCAAACAAACCACCCCACTCCCATTTGAACAGCATATTTGAAAATAAAGAAAAAGGAACATTACAAATTTGTGTTGTTATCAAGTAGGATTGTATAGTACCTCCAATCTCATGTAAGAATGAATTAAAACAGGGCAGGCTAACATTTGGGGCTGATGAGGATATATATGAGATTTTGGGTACGCCGGAAGCACTATTACAAACTATCTGCTCATGATATTCGGTACCAGAAACAAACTAGAGAAATCGTTATTTCTTCAATGCTATCTACCATGCTGTTGCCTTGGGAGAAGCAGGGCGGCAGTCTTCCAGACAAAGCATTCCCACATTATCTGTCTGCCCAACCCTTCATCCACCTCCAAACTTTGTAGATTTGGAGTCTGAAGGTCTCAGAAATATTCCTGGGGGGAGGGAGGTTACCCCTTTTGCTGGTTCTGTGCTTTGCAGCCTGCTAGCTTTCTATGTATTTATTTCAATTAAAATTGTCTTTAGAAAATAAAATTAAACCAGTTGGGGAATAAAGTCTGAAGCCATTAGCGAAGCTATTTGCAAGAAGCATGTCCCACAGTGATATCTCATTGCCTGTTCCTGAACTGTAGAAATTTAAATTTCTATAAAAACAAAGAATTAAAAGGCTGAAGAGGACCTTGGAGGTCTTCTAGTCCAACTCCCTGCTCAAGGCAAGAGATCTTATTGCATCCCAGACAAATGGCTACCCAATCTTTTATTGAAGACCTCCAGCAATGAGCATCCACAATTCTGGGAAGCAAATTGTTCCTTTGATTGATCATTCTTACTGTCAGGATTTTTTTACTTAGTTCTAGATTGGATGTCTCTTTAACGAGATTCCACTCATTGCTTCTATCCTGCCCTCAGGTGTTTTGGAAAATAAATCAACCCCTTCCTCCCTGAAATAGCTCCTCAAGTACCAGAAAAAAACTATAATGTCATCCTTAATCATTCTCTGTGTTAGGCTAAACCAGACCTGAGCATTTTATGCCCTTGCTGCCCATCAGATCCATGTTGAACCTTTTTAGTTGTCCCTGTCCCAGCAGCATGAAGTCAGTCAGAAATTAGAAATAAAATTTAAGTAAGTGTATATCAGGCACATAATTTATCAGAATTAGGTTCAACCTATTGGGTTAGTCCAGGGGTGGGATTCAAATTTCTTAATAACCAATTCTGTGGGTGTGGCCTAATTTGTGGGTGTGGCTTGGTGGTCATGTGACTGGGTGGGTATGGCTTGTATGTAAATATTATAAATATTTATGTAAATATTGATTTTTTTATAAAAAAAGAGCAAAGCAGGCAAAGCAGGCAAAGCAGGCAAAGCAGGCAAGCAGATTGAGTTGCTTACAGAATCACAGATTCACTTAGAGATCTATCTATCTCCAATCGGCTACCTGAGTCTGTCACATAAAATATGCTTGTAAGCAAACTCATAAAATTAACTCACAACACACCATGTATGTAAATATTGATTTTTTAAAATCTTTTTAAAAAGAGCAACTTTTACCCCAAAGCAGGCAAACCAGGCCTGATTGAGTTGTTCACAGAATTACAGATTAATTTTGAGATCTATCTATCTGCAATCAGCTACCTGAGTCTGTACTGAAAAGCTTCAGTCCAAAGGAAGATTCGGCTCTGCTTTTAGATTAGCTAGAAAGCAAGAAATCCAAGGATTTCCTGCTTTGGAGTTAATCTAAAACTCCAGGCAGAGCAGAACAGCTGATGGTCAGGGGAAAAAAAGGGAAAAATAGCAACTTATCAAACCAGGCAAGTTGAGTGGCTCGCATGCCAGGTAAGGAGTGAGTGGACGGGGAGGAGTGGAACCAGCCAGTGGAGCGATTTGCCAGTTCTCCAAACTGGGTACAATTGTGTGTGCAGCGTTTGCAAGAAATCATCAGTTGTGCCGCCTGGATAGCTGGCAAGCATTGCGGTTGGGTGTGCAGCGTTTGAAAAGCCTCTTGTTTCCTGCTTTTTCAACCTAAGCTGTGCTGCGCAAAGCAGCTGAGGAGGGAAAAGCAGGGAATAAAGGACAACCCAGGCAGGTGGGTGGGCCAAACACCGAACCTGTTCCATGTCAGCTGCTGTTTGCAGCTACTGGTTCAATAAAACCGGGCCAAACCTGTAGCATCCCACCCCTGGTTTAGTTATCCACAATGGTCCCAGTTTCTCATATGTCCGTTTGAGAGAAAGTAATTGCCCCACCCCCCACCCCCCAGGGCTCAGCATTCCTAGTTCCCTGAACAGTTCATCATATGGTTTAGCCTCTAAAACACTTATCATCTTTGTTGCTCTTCTCGATCACTTCTCATCATCTTGATGTTACCTCTCTGTTGATGCATCTTATAGGACTGCATTGGCTTTTTTGACAGCTGCAGGACACTGCTGGCTCATACTTAACTATGGTCCCCTAGGTCTAGGATAACTAAATCCAGAGGTGGGTTTCAACCGGTGTTACTACCAGTTTGGTGACTACGTTTTGCGCACGCAGCTATGCTATGTTGTTCTATTCTATGCGATGCTGTTCTGTTCTATTGTGAGTGATTGTGACTTCCAGGGAAGAATTTTAACATTAGACTTTCAATTGTTCTTCAGTCTTTTCCCCTCTTTTTCTTTGCAGTTTATTGTCTTTCTGTTTATAGTTTATAGTTCTGTTTATAGTTACAACACCTACAAGCCCATTTAATCTCTACATTGTAAGCTACAGTATTGCAAACAAGACTATCAAAAAGCCCAATCAAACAAAATAATCACCACCAGTGACTTGACGTGTGCATATTGAATGGGGTTGTGGTAGGGAGGAAATGACAGAAGTATTGCAGTATCTCAGGGGCTGCCACAAAGAAGAGGGAGTCAAGCTATTCTCCCAAGCACCTGAGGGAAGGACAAGAAGCCATGGGTGGAAATTACTCAAGGAGAGAAGCAACCTAGAACTAAGGAGAAATTTCCTGACAGTTAGAACAATTAATCAGTAGAACAACTTGCCTCCAGAAGTTATAAATGCTCTAACAATGGGGGTTTTTAAAAAGAGATTGGACTTTTGTCTGAAATGGTATAGGGTTTCTTGCCTAAGCAGGGGGTTGGACTAGAAGACCTCTGGGTCCCTTCCAACTCTGTTATTCTGTTATCTGCCTCTACTTCATACCATCCAAACTCAGACCCACAATAAGTATATCAAACTATTTGAAACAGAAATAAAGTTCCTTTTTATTGCAGTTTTTGTATCCCTTTTCCAAGCAGGTGGGGAGGCCAACAATTTCTGACATTGATTCCTTCCCTCCTCCTCCAAATTCCATTCTGACATTGCCCAGAGCTCTTGTTTCTTGCTTTTGTTTCTACTACTTTGTCCCAAGGGAATCCGATCTGACTGAATACTGGTAATCTTTATTAGTCTACCTTCTCCCCTCACCCCACTGTCTTCTTTACCCATTCAGTCCTGCAGGGATATGACCTGTTCTATTGCAGCTCTCGTGCTCAGAAATGATGCAGTGAACTGCTTCATTGACTAGCCAGGTGGGGAGGGAGGCAGAAGAGAGAGATGTGACAGGCAGAACCTCTATCCGTGAAAGGACAAAACTAACAAAGGAGTCCATGGATAAATGCTACGTTAGCTATAAGCTGCCAGTGAAGAAAGACAACAAAAGAGTAGAGAGATTATGATTCATATAAGTCCCCAGGAGATTTTTGGGTGACGTTTGCATGCAGGCACTAGGGAAACTACAATGATTTGGGGAGGTTTCCAAACTGCTGGAATCAATTTAAGATAAGGATGAGAAATATCTGCTAAAGTACTTGGAACAATCATCTCTCTTGGCCACAATCCTGTTCCCCCAGAGCGGTCAAGAGACCGTTCTGATAACCCCATAGTGGAATTTATTTTATTTATTTATTTGATTTGTCAATCGCTTGCAAGATAATAGGTGTAAGTATAAACATAGTTATGAATGCATGAAATGAATACATATAAGAAAAATAAAAGAAACAATAGGACAGGAATGGTAGACATATTGGTGCGCTTATGCACACCCCCTACAGATCTCTTAGGAAAGGGGTGAGGTCAATAGTAGACAGTCTAAGGTTAAAGTTTTTGGGGTTTGGGGAAGAATGAGGGTGAGAATGTTTTCCTGCTTCTATTGTCCAGCAAAAAGTAATCTGAGTTATACTTGTGGAAAGTTAGCACCCACCCCTCTCCTAGAAGATTGAAATATTCTAGGAAATATTAAAAAGGCAGAATATTATACCTTCCTGGATGAGAAAAGGAGAAACATGCTCTTGGAAAGCAGCCCCCACCTTTTTTAATAGTCTAAAGGCTCTGTCACACTGGCCGACGGATGCAAAACGTTTGTAAAAAGGACACAGCGGCTGAGAAAAATGTTCCATCCGTTGTTATCCGCTCTCAAAAGGGGCAAAAATTTGCATAACCAGAGCGGACAACACGGAAAGGAACGGACGAGGGGAGGATGTACGGCGGATGGAAAGCGGATGCTCCACGGAAGCCTAGCAGATGGAAGCGGATGGGAGTGGATGGCACATCCGCAAGGCTTCCGGGGGACCGTAGCAAAGCGGACGTGGAATGGAAAGAGCGGATGCAGAGCGGACGCCGAGCGGATGAAGCGGATGCAGAGCAGAAGCCGAGCGGAAGCCTAGCGAAAGCCTAGCGGATGCCTAACGTTCATTGCGCATGCGGGGAGGATGCATTGCGTCAGCCCCACGGATATAAAGGGAAGCAGCTCCCAAGCAGGTCACCATTCTGAAGAAAGACCTGCTTCCAGACACATCACCTGCCTGCCTGCCTGCCTGCCTGCCTGCCAGCCTGCCAGCCTTCCTGCCTGCCTGCCAGCCTTGCTGCCAGCCAGCAACCCCACAACCATGGGGAAGAATAGAAAGCCTCAGCCATCTGCTGCCAGCCCTGGCAAGAGGGACAGGGCCACCCTCCCACCCCCTGGCCCTCACTCTGCTTCTGCTGGGGCTTCTGCAGCACGGGTTCGCTCTTCTGGGGCTGGGGCTTCTGCTGCTTCTGCTTCTGGAGGAGCTGATGATGATGCTTATGGTGGTGGTGCTTCTGCTGGTGCTTACTCTGCTGATGCTGCTTCTGGCAGTGGTGCTTCTGCTGGTGCTTACTCTGCTGAAACTGTTTCTGGCAGTGGTGCTTCTGCTGGTGCTTACTCTGCTGGCACTGTTCTTGGTGCTGGGGCTTCTGCTGGTGCGTACTCTGCTGGCGCTGCTCCTGGTGCTGGTGCTTCTGCTGGTGCTTACTCTTCTGGCGCTGCTCCTGGTGCTGGTGCTTCTGCTGGTGCTTATTCTGCAGGCGCTGCTCCTCGTCCTGCTGGTCCTGCTGGTGCTCCTGGTCCTGCTGGTGCTCCTGGTCCTGCTCGTTCTCCTGGTCCTGCTGGTGCTCCTCGTCCTGCTGGTCCTGCTTGTGCTCCTGGTCCTGCTGGTCCTGCTGGTGCTGCTGGCATTGCTGGTGCTTACTCTGCTGCTGCTGATCCTGGTCCTGCTGGTGCTGCTGGCATTGCTGGTGCTTACTTTGCTGCTGCTGATCCTGGTGGTGCTGCTGCTGCTGCTGGTCCTGCTTTTGCTGCTGCTGCTGGTGTGGAGGAGCAGCCCCTACAACCTGGGAGCCCCTCTGATGAGGGCCCATGTGGTCCTGCCAAAGGGAGGAAGAGGCAGACATGAGAACGGGAGAGGAGGCAATACAACATCAAGGAGGAACATGAGGATGAGGTGCTCAAATGGCTGAGAGAGAATGAGTATCTATGGCGGAAGGGACACAGGCTCTATAGGGACACCAAAAGGAAGCAGGCTGCTTGGAGAGAGAAGGCGGAGAGCCTGAGCTACACTTCGGAGGTGCTCCTCAGCTGGTGGAAGCACATGCACACCTGGTACAGGAAGCTGCACCTCAAGAAATCTGGCCAGGTCACGGTCAAGCTGATGGACAGAGAGACCTATGTGATGGCCAAGTGCAGCTTCCTGGAGGGTGAGATCCACCACCGAGGAGCAGCCCCTCTCACAACCCTCTCTCTCAGGCAGCCTGCTGAGAGCCAGTCCTCTTCCAGCAGAGAGTCAGCTCCTGTCTCCAGGCAGGTGTCTGTGGAGTGTGCCATGACGGAGAATCCCCCGACAGCTGTAGTACCCGTGGCGGAGTGCGTGGAGGACCCCCTGACGCAGTGGGAGAAAGGAGACGGCACTTCCACCACAGCTCAACCTGCATCCACCCCCAGCTCAACCTCCACAGAAAGGCAGAGAGGCAAACCGGAGGGGCAGAGCCACACTGTCCTGCTGGAGATAAGAGACACCATCAGGAGCAGCGTAGATCTCCTCTCTCAGCTGGTACACACTGACGCCCCATTCTCCAACCACAAGCTCTTCCTCACCTATGTGAACCAGACCCTCATTGACATGGCAGAACCCCAGTACCAGGTGGTGAAGGACAGGATCACCGATCTGCTTCACAACCCTCCAGACCCAGATGAACCTGCTCCCACCCAGTCCATCCTCTAGACATCCTTAATAGGTCTGCTCCTCCACCCCAGGTGATGTCACTCCCATTCCAAGGCTTTCCACAGGCCCTCACCTACCAGGGCTACGGCTACCAGGAGGTCCAGCAGCACAGGCAGCAGCCCTTCCCAGTCCAGGCACAGGTTCATCGGACGCCACCGTTGCCACCGGTTCCACTAATGCCACCGATGCCACCCACGCCACTGATGCCACCGACGCCATCGATGCCACCCACGCCAGTCCTCACCCAGCTGCAGACAAGACAGCCCCACTACACTGCTCCTTCCTCCACCCCACAGCCAAGCCCGGCCTCAGTACATTTGTCATCAGTACTGGGGCTGACACCCCATGGCATGGAGGAAGGGGCTCTCAACATCACGGGGCTGAGCCAGCTGTCTGAGAGCTTCCTCAACACATCGTCACTTGTTGTCCTCTCGGGGCCAGGCACCCCAGTGGGGCTTCAGACCAGCACTCCAGCAGCAGCCACCTCCACAGCACCTGGACCCTTCACCCCGAGACTGGGCACACCTCCAAGTGACCGTGAAGAGTGCTAGAGACTGGGTGGCTACCTGTTGACTTTATTTGGACACTTGACTTGGGTCATTTTTCTTTTACAGCTTGTTATTAATAAAGATTATCTTTGCTTCACACACTTGCTTCATTTATTTTTGTGAATAAGTCTTGGTGGAAACTTTTAGAAATGGTTTAAGCCTTTGCAGGCTTGTGGGATGGGATAAGATAGCAGTGGGATGGGCAGGGATACCTTTGGGATGGATTAAAATAGCAGTGGGATGGGCAGGGATACCTGTGGGATGGGTAATAGCTGTGGGATAGATAAACCTCCAGTGCAAGCATAGTGGGACTGTATGGTCCACCCTCCCAGGTGCCATACCTATGGCCCTTTATTATCAGTAACAATGTAATCATTCATCCATACATTTCAACATAAACACAACTCTTTATTAAATGCCCTGTTCATTGTAGGCCCACCCAACATACATGGCCCAATCTCATCAGTGTGATGAAACAGGCTGAAGGAAGCAACCATTAATCATCTATCATCCTGTCTTGCCACTCCACTGCTCCAGCTGGGGAGTTGCACCAGTGTTTCAGGAGGTTGCGCTGCTTCTTCCCTTCATGTGAGGCTCTGTTGGGGCCTTGCACATCCTCAGTGTCTATCAGGTTTCG
>BLBF01015785.1:26015-44339 GCA_015471245.1 Laticauda colubrina
GAGGCTCTGTTGGGGCCTTGCACATCCTCAGTGTCTATCAGGTTTCGTCCTTGCCTCCATTCCCCAGGCTCCATGTCCCCATTGCCTTGTTGGAGGTCCACAAGCCTGTCCTGCAACACTGGGTAGCAGGTGCGCATGAGATTGTGCAGGATGCAGCAAGCTTCCATGATCCTCCTCACGGTCTCTGGGCGATGCTGCATGGTGGTGAGAAGTACCTGGAACCTGTTGGCCAGGATGCCAAAGGCGTTCTCCACCACCCGCCTTTCCCTGGACAGCCTGTAGTTGAAGATCCTCTCTTCACGGGTGAGGACTGTTGAAGTGTAGGGCTTCATGAGGTAGGTTCTGAGGGAGAAGGTGTCATCCCCCATGATGAAGTAGGGCACATCTTGCATGTTGTTGGGCAGGGGTTCTGGATCTGGGAAGCCCATGATGAGGTTGCATTCCAGCTCCTCCTTGAGGTGACTGGCGTTGTATACCTGGGCATCTGAAGCTGACCCGTTGCCTGAAGCGTTGATGTACATGAACTTGTAGTCAGCATCGACCATGGCGAAGAGGATGATGCTGAAGAAGCCCTTGTAGTTGAAATAAGTGGACCTTGACTTGGCTGGAGCTTTGCAGGCCACGTGCTTCCCATCTATGGCTCCAACGGTGTGTGGTAAGTTCCACTTCTGATACAACTGCTCTGCAACTTTCTTCCATCCTTCTTCAGTGGAGGGGCACTGGAGGATCTGCAGGTATTCTTCGATGATGGCCTGCACCACTTCTCTGACCACAATGCTGATGGTGTTGTGTGGCACTCTCCAGCTGTACTGCATGCTCCTGTAGGTGGTCCCTGAGGCCAGGTGGCGCAGAGTCAGTGTCACCTTGAGCCCAGGGTCCAGGCTTGGCCGGAATTTGGTGCTCTGCTTGGTCAACCTGGGCGTTAGCCGCTCCACAACTTCATCAAACATGGCTGGAGGCATCCTCATGAAGTTCTGGAATGCACGAGTGTCTTCGTTCCTCAGCTCCACCATCAGCTGCAGAGGTCTGCACAGCAGGGCTGCTGGTCTGAAAGTGAGATCCAGGTGAGTTGCTCCCCCTTTTTATAGGCAGTATAGGTTTTCCCCTAGGTGTCCTTCTGCATCTTCTAGGCATCCTCTAGACATCCTTAATATCCGAGATAGGTCCCCTCTGCGAATGTTTTTTCCGTTTTAAATGCTTTCTTTGCGAGCTGCATCCACTTTCATCCTTTCTCCGTCCGTGCTACTTACGCTGCACGTCCGTTCCACGTCCGTTTCGCTTCCTCCCTGTGTCCATTTTCCGCTGGACCAGATTTGAGTTGCGTGGATGCGCAGCGGATGTCTAGCGGATGTAGTGGACGCGTAATGGATGATGACGGATGCAGAACGGATGTTCCCCATATGCGTCGCAGATGCAGAATGGATGCATTGGATACATTTTCCGCTCAAAAAGTTTTGAGCAGCTCAAAACTTTTTGAGCGGATGGAACCTCAGTTGATGGATGCTGGACGGATAGAGAGGAAGAAAAATGGACGCAGTGAGTACAGAACGGATGCATCGCGTTAACCAACGGATGGCAAGTGTTTCTCTCCATTTTACATCCTCTTTCCATCCGTTGGTGCAGTGTGGCATGGGCTTAAGAAAGACAAAAGACATCTTATCTACAACACAAAAGACCTTAAACTCGAGGATGATGAGATTAAGACATGGCCCTTAAGACATGATAGGATTAGCCCTCTCCCCATCTCACCACATGGCACCTGGGAAGATTACATCACCCAACAAGATTCAACCAAGCCAGGGACTCAAGAAGACAACCTACATGGTTACCCCTGCATGGCCCTATGGGAATCTGACAACCAATCGGGATACATTTCTTGCCTCAAGAACAGGAAGCAAGTTCAAAGCCCAACAGAGGTTATAAATCTCTCTCCCTCTCTCACCCATGGGCTTCTTGGCCCGGGACCTCAAATCATGTGGTCCTGTCTTCCATTAAACCATCTTTCCAAGCAGTCTCTGCATATCCAATGTCTTTCTTCCCACATGGAACTGAACCCAGATGGACATTTTTTCCAACGTACTTCTTGTACTACCATTATGGCTACAACTCATTGGCACAGTTGGCTTAAAGATAGAATGGAATGGAAGGGACCTTGGAGGTCTTCTAGCCCAGCCCCTTGCTCAAGCAGGCAATCCTGCACAATTTCAGATAAGTGACTGTCTAGAATCCCAGGAGTGTCAAACTGGCAGCCCATGGGCCAGATCCATCATGTGCAAGCCATGCTCACTCCAGCTCTATGAAGGGGAAAAAAACACATCATGATACATCAACTGATGGCAACGTGACATGGGGAATTTGACACTCGTGGTCTAGACTCTTCTTAAAAACATCCCGTGTTTTAAGAATGTATCTGCTTTGAAACTGAATGCTGACTAGCTAATCAACAACTGAGTACCAACTGCTTAATCATAAAACTCCTGAGATCTCATCCTCCACCTAATCACTTTTCTGCCTGTGCATTCACACACAAACACACACAAACCAAGGACAGGAGTAGAGGTGGTATTCAGCAGGTTCTGACCAGTTCTGGAGAACTGGTAGTGGAAATTTTAAGTAATTTGGAGAACCGGCAAATACTGCCTCTGACTGGCCCTGCCTCCATCTATTCTCTGCCTCCTGAGTCTCAGCTGATCGGCTGCATCTTCTTTGGTTGCCCTGCACAGGAGAACGGAGCTGGAAAGCAGGTTAGTGGGGTGGGGAGGGAATGAAATTTTGCAGTAACCTTCCCCCAGGAGAGGGCAAGGAATGGAGATTTTACAGTATCCTTCTCCTGCCACGCCCACCAAGCCACACCCACCAATCTATGCCCACATAACTGGTAGTAAAAAAATTTGAACCCCACCACTGGAAAGGAGGGCCAAGATAACCAAATGCTTAACCTTCAAGTGCAATTAATCACTTACTCTCTGGCCCTTGCAGTTTTCTCAAAACCCGCGACAGAATATTTAAGGCAAAGCAGAGAGATAGGAAGACTCATGAGCATGAGTAAAATCACCTTGGCCCTTGGTAACTCACTGTGTCTGTTGCCCAGGGCAGACCAATCGTTTGTTGACTATATCATTCCTAATGTTTCTAATGCAGGCAATCCCTGTGGTTGCTTACACGCAGCCTTGCCTGCTTATAGGCAGCGTGGAAAACCAATGCAATAATTCCTCTTTTTCACAGAACCTTTTAGCTTTCCAAAACCAGCTCCCCAAAGGATTTGAAAAGCTTCCTGTAGCTTTTACTCCTGGTTTCTTTCTCTTCTATCTACTTCAACCCTGACCTGTGCTGAATGAATAGCCTTCAGCGCAATCAGCCTTGCTATGATTAAAGCCATGCTCATATTCATTCCTTGCTCCTCAAAGTAAGTTCCTCCCTTTGACATTCATCTATATATCGCCTCTTTGAAACCACCTTGGTAGTGTATCTCTGACTGTTTTGTTCTGGCATTGGGGTTTTTTTTTATGGTTTTATTTAGAAAACCTTAGTTCTCTCACCTTAGCAATCAAGAGTGACATTGTACTACATCTAGTTTTGTATGGAGATGTTTTATAATAACCAGCTTCTGAAGATCTTTCACTATATATATCCTGTCTCTTCCCTTCCTTTTCCCTTATTGGCTCCCTAAATAGGGTTACCTAACTGGTAGGCAGCTGGTTGAAAGGCTAGGGAAGGGCTGCAATGTTTATTTCTTGTTATTCTTTTGTATTAATTGCTGGGGAAGAGGCATATTTGGATTTTCTGCTCTGGGTGCCTAAAAAACTGGCAGATTTTGTCTTGGAATAGGGAAGGTTCAGTCCATCCTATATTTTGGCTTAGTGTGATGTCTGTGAATCCACTGATACTGGTTTAAATGTTTTGTGTATATGTGTGTGTATATTATGCATATATGTATCTCTACGTCTATGTGATTTTAATCTTCCAAAATTTGCTTTGATTGCAGGAAGGTGAATAATAACTTGTTTGGTTTATTTAAATTTCACATTCAGACCTTGTCTAGATATCTTTCCCCTTGCTGTAATTGAAGAAGAGCAGCTGCCACAGACTAATAATATTGGATGAAATTCTGTGTTGAGTTTGAGCCCTTTCAAAGAAACAACATCATGGACATCTTATAATTGCCATCTTTGTTTTGGACAGTAATGTGAGAGTCAAGAAATTCTAAATCGTGAGTGGGATTTCCACCCTGGTTTGTGATAGTAAAAAATTCATCTCCTACCACAATATTTTAGAATAGCCCAACTTCCAGGCCAAAGATGGAAATAACAAGCTAGAGAGTCAGTGTGGTACAGGTAGTTCTCAATGTATTGGAATCAGAATTTATGTTGCTAAACAAGGCAGTTAAGTGAATTACAGCTGATTTAACAAACTGGTTGTTAAAGGAACCACATGGCTGTTAAGCAAGTCCAGATTCCCCATTGACTTTGCTTGCCAAACGCTGGCTGGGAAGGTAAAACAAGGTAAACCATACGATGCTGCAACAGTTGTAAACATATGCCAATTGCCAAGCACTTGAATTTTGATCATGTGACCATGGGGGTGCTGCAATGATTTTAAGTGTGAGGACTTAAGTCACTTTTTCCAGTGTCATTAACATCAAACAGTCTCCAAATCGATGGTTGTAAGTCAAAGACTACTAGTGGGGAAGGCATTGTACTAAAGATTCAAGTTCAAGTCTCCCCTCAGCCCTGAAAGCCATTGGATGACCCTGGACCAATCATTCTTCTCTCAACCAAGCCACAAAATGGCAGCAGGGGGAGGGAGAGTGTCATGCCCCAGCATATAATTTGTGTATATATTGTTGTTGTTCTCTAGCCCCATCTAGTGGCCAGGGCCAAATACCAATCTGTATTGTTGGAAGCCCTTTAAGGGCCTATAAACCCTCACTCCCAAAACAAGTCCAATCTGGGAAATCAGACTCCATTTCCTTTAGCATTCGGAAGGAGACAGAAGCACCAGGAAGAATCCAATAGAAGAATAAGTACCCACCTGGATGAACACAAAAATGCAGTAAAAAAGCTGGAACACACCTCCTCACTAGTCCAACACATGAAAGCCACAGGTCATAGCATCAACTTCAATGGCACTAAAACCCGAGCCACTATAGAAAACCCCAGCCACAGAATCATCAGAGAAGCCATAGAGATTGAAAAAAGACCTGAAAGCATGAATAGAAGAGATGATTCCACCAGACTGTCAATCATTTGGAAGCCTGCACTCTCAAATAGAAAGATCTCCATGCCACAAGCCAGGCAAACACCTGGGCAAAAACAGACTCCCTCTGATACCTCCAGCTCAAACACCGCCCCACCAGGCACCCAGATGAAACCTGGCTTCCTAATAGATAATAGCCATCCTTTCACACGAAGCCAAGCTGCACTGAAAGCCTCCAATACAGGAAACACAATGTTGTCAGCCAATCAAGACAAAAAAAGCTACAAAACAGACAGAAGATATTAGAAACACCAATCAAGCATTTCACAGCAAACTCCAAGACCAATAAACACAGACCAAGACTCCCAACCAATCAGGATGAAGAAAAAAACCATTCTGGCTCAGCAGTAGGCTAGCCTCAAATTTAAAACTGAAAAAAACTGAAGAAAAATCCGGCAGGAATTATGAATGGCTGCAGAGTTGGGTTGTTGTTTTTTTAACTCTCAAGAATACTCAGGGCTCCTATTTTCAAGGAGATCCAGAACTGATTTTAAAAAAGAAGCATAGCTTCAGCTACTAAGAAAGATTTTCAGACCTGTCTGTATGGAACATCAGTAAAGATATTAGAATGGAAATGCTATATCCAATAGTCGTAACTATCTAGTCTGCACTTGACTGCATATAAATATCACCGTTAAAAGTTGAAAGTTAAGTTTTGTAAACCAAAGATAATGGAATATAATGGACAAATATGAGATGATACAAATGCATGAGTATAAAAGACAGTTGTAAATATGTATATAATTATAGATAAATGTAGATAAATGTAAATAGAAATAATATGCAGCTAGCACTATATTAATAACATAAAGGGAAAAGGAAAAGAGCTGTTATGTGTATCTCTATACTATAGCTTGTATGGCCAAAATGATGGCCAAGAAAGTTGCACTGTGTTCAATTGTTTATAATGTTTATTCAAATACACACACACACACACATCATGGCTACTTATTCAGAGTCTGTCATTTATCCCCATGTTTAAAGACATCATGACTTTCTCAGACATTTAATGGAGCTGTTCTTCATGTATAGGCCAAATCCTTTGTTAATCTTGGGAAGATATTTGTCATCTCCCCAAGAATTAATTGATCCTGAGTTACCTTTAAGGATGAAAAGCTTTCCAGTGTGTTAAAGATAAAACTAGTATAAAATGCAAATAACCAGGAACCCCCAAATTAAGAGAAACTAAATGAGGACAATTTTCAGTTTTCCTAAGGACTTCTGCTGAAAAAGAAACATCATTCTTCACAGAACAAAAACACAAGTTCTGTCTGGTTACTGCTTAAGACAAATCCAAAGACTCAGCTAAGGAGCCTTACAAAAGAGATAAGTAAACAGAATGAGTTGATTGCCTCAGATTGGGTGATGACTAAAAATAATTGGAGTGGAGAATTGATTTTTTTTTTTTTAATACAACTTGCCTTCTGGTATGCTACTTCTAGAAGTAACTGAGGCAGCTAGGCCATTTCTTGGCTTCCAGTTATATAAGGAAATGGAAAAGAAATGCCATCTCATTATTCATTCTGGAAAAACAGGTATGCTCCTAAATTGCTCTTGAATGATTGTATTTTGGTTCCTCTGAGTTGAAATTCACAAGGACCAATATGTTTTGCTCCCTGACAAAAATCTCTTGCTGTTCCTAGGGAGTTTCCTTCTTAAATTATTAAAAACAGTAACAACAATTTTCAATCATTGGGGTGTAATTGGAGGATATCTGGGCCGTGGTGGTGCAGGGGCGAGAATAACAGTGTGGCAGTAACTTGGCCCACAGGCAGGAGTTTGATCCTTGACTGGTTCAAGGTTGACTCAGCTTTCCTTCCTTCTGAGGTTGGTAAAATGAGGACCCAGATTGTTGAAGGCAATAGGTTGACTCTGTAAACCACTCAGAGAGTGCTGTAAACCACTATGGAGCGGTATAGAAGTCTAAGTGCGATTGCTATAAAAAAATATCTATGGAATTGAGGAAGTCTATGGAATTGCAGGTTGCTCCCCCATGCTATAATCCAGGGGTCCCCGACTTGGCAACTTTAAGATTTATGGACTTCAACTCCCAGAATTCCCATGACTGGCTGAGGAATTCTAGGAGTTGAAATCCACATGTCTTAAAGTTGCCTGCTATACTCTAAGCCTAAGGCTTCTCATACTTTTCAAATGCCACAACCTAATGTCTCACTCAGACTCAAATGATTAAGGTTCCAGAAGCACATGCCCCCCATCTATTATCAGTGATACTTTTAGACTTTGAGACTATGTTAAAATTATTGGAATAAACAGTTTGTCAGATTACCACATTCCAGTGAAGCATTTACTTACCTCTTCTAAAAGGCTAGCAGCTTGAAGCTGTTTGTCACAGAGAAGCTGTAAAAAGCATACCTTTAGGAAGGGGCAGTGAATGTCAATAAAACAGATGTCAAGGCTGACTTGAATACAAATGTCAAGCACAAACTTAGCATCTAGCATGGCTCAAAATATCACAGTGATAATTTTTCCTACAAGATTAAAAAAAAAAAAACCTGCATTGGCAAGGGTGATCGAGAAGAGCAGAATGCAGAGCCTTGCAGAAGAGGGAGAGAAAAATCAAGGAAAGTGGGGAGCTAAAAATAAAGGCAAGATGCTAATGCCAACAGAGCTTCTCTCACATTTCTCAAGGTGTTTGTGGGATGGTGGTGGGAAAGGAATGATCCAAAAGTACATCTCAGCCACACATACTAACTATGGGCAGCATGCATAATGGCTATAAAATCTATAGGCAATTTGATAGTTCAGCAACAAAGGGACAAATTAACCAAAGTTCATAATGGAAATAGGACAAGATATAGAACCAGAGAGAAACAAACAGAAAATATATTTAAGAAGGAGCAAAGAACAGACTGTTTCATGCCAGATCATTAGACGAATGAAAGAAGCCACACAGAGCTGGAAAATGTGGAGAAAGTTGGTCCATCAAATACCAAAAAATCAGACATGATTGAACAGATGGCATCATCATCAAAAAACAAACCAGTGGTAGAATTCAAATTTTTTTTTACTACCGGTTCTGTGGGTGTGACTTGGTGGGCGTGGCAGGGGAAGGAGCCTGCAAAATTTCCAGTCAGAGGTGATATTTGCTGGTTCTCCAAACTACTCAAGAACCGCTACCGGTTCTCCAGAACTGGTCAGAACCTGCTGAATAACACCTTTGGAATAAACTCTTATCCAAGTAGACCAACTCTAAGTATTCCTGGGTTTTCTCAAGATATTATAAAAGATAGAAGTCTTCTCTGTTGCAATGGTAGCACTGTGGCACCAGAAACAGGGCCTCTTCTATCTTCAAATTGTTTGTTCATTGGGGATACCATCCCTGACTTCTATGCTGGCATAGAAAGATGACAGAATGGGGGAATGGCCTACTTAGGCCTACATGAAGTAATGCTGACTAGGAGATACAAGACATTATGGTAGTTAGGGCAAGGTTCATGTTGCTAAATATGGAGGAGTAAAGCCAAGAATCTTTTTCAAACAGTTTTGTTTAATTTCCAAAAGTTGTTTGTTGTTCCAGACTTATTTTTCCCCTCTGAGCTTTAACTGGAACACAGCTCATCACTTCAAACCAGGCTTTTCTGTCCCACTGAATTGTTTTTATTTTCCAGTTTTGATTGTTCCATTGTGCCCAAACAGGAATCTAACACAAACGTAATGAAACTGAATTCGGTTCTTTTTGGGTTCTGCAGAGACAGGGCTTTAGGAAGTGACCTGGACTAGAAGCCTTTATGCCTTCTTTTTGCCATTTCATTGTAAGGCTTGTGTGTGCTTCAACATGCATGGATTGATCTTTGAGGCAAGCAGATATTGTTGGCAAGATCAGTGAAGCAGCCTGCTCTCGTAGTGCCAAATGCTGCTTCAGCCAGTTATGAATGTCTTGTTCTGTCCCAACCCTCCTTATATATGGTTTGAGAGACAGACGGTATAATGGAAGGAAGGGGAGGAGAGCAGAAAAACATTTGTGTGTGTGTGTGTGTGTGTGTGTGTGTGTGTGCACCCACTCAAAAGAATGGGAAACTTTCTTCTGCATTGGTTGCCACATAACTTTCTAGAGCCATAGGCAACACTCTGAAATGGATCTTCTTCATCAGCTTTATAGAGGAAGGGTCCAAACAGCCCTTGCCCTGTTAAAGGCAGCCTGAGTTATCACTCTGGGAGCCACACATTCATTTTCTTGATCACAATGGAGGCAATAGCCATGACAGGAGCAAGAGTAAAAGGAAAGGCCTAATCTCCTCCTCCTGACATCAGCATTGTGCAACTGCAGAATCCAAGGAAAATACATTTATCATCTCCTGAAAATCTTTTCTCGTTATTTTCATTAAGCTGGGGATTATGCAGGTGGTTTTCCCCTTTCCCCATAGGTCATTCAGGCAAAGCCTGGCTGGCAATTCTGAGATCTGAGGAACTGCACAGCAAGGACAAATCGCCTGAGAGGATTTGGAAAGGATGCATTCGTTTGTTTCAATTTTGATGGGACTTATGCCACATGGCAAGGTGTTTTCACACAGAGAAGAAATGCAAATATTAGAAGTGGCATCTCTCAGAGTTGCAGAAAAGCTAACATAGAAAACCCTCTGCCTGCCAGCAAAGGGGGAGTTTAGCCAGGGAAGATACCTTGAGCATGAAGTCGAAACTTTGAGGCAGCCTTTTTATATGGCAATGTATATTGTTTTCTGGTGAGTAAGCCCTGTTGCCTTTGGGGGTATGTGTGGAAGTTCATTTTATACGTTCTTCTGTTCCAACAGAGTTGGCTCTTTCTTGAGGTAGAGGGAAATTTTGCTCTTCACTTTCACTTATGCATCAGTTAACAGTTACTTAAAATCTTAAAATTATATTTTTATTGTTTAGACTGCTTTTCCCTGATAGAAACCTCTCTTCCCAGCTAAGTTCCAAACCCACTTCTTTCAGGTTCTTCCTTTCCATATAAGTTAGTGGCTCCTCTTTCTTCTCTTTATTAATTAGGATCACATTCCACTCCAGGCTGTAGATCAGGAATGGTAGCTGCAGACCTTCAGCATGACCATTCACTACAAAACCTCACTGGGGAGTCCTTTGATTAAGACTTTGTGTTCACCAAGAATTCTAGAGAGATTGCTCATTCCCAAGTCTTGGTTTGGGGCTAATCCCACTCAAATTGGACTTGATTTTCATTTTGATATGCTGGCCCTCATTTATCACTCAGAGAAGTCCTTGGAACAAGCCACAGGAACTGATGAGTAATCAGTGGAGGAAGGAGCAGCTGGGATAGACATGCCAAGAAAAACTATAAAATAGACAGTGGGGGTGGGAAATAAAAAAGCCAAAATAATACTGTGATAGAGAAAGATGGCCATATTTGTTTGTTTGTTTGTTTGTTTGAGGGCTACGCAGATCAGCACATTTTTAAAAATGTAGGTAAAGCCAATAGAAAAATTAAATTAGATTAATTTCATATATAAAGGTAAAGGTTCTGCTTGAACATACGTGCTAGTCGTTTCTGGCTCTTGGGGGCAGTGCTCATCTCTGTTACAAAACTGAAGAGCCAGCACTGTCCAAAGACATCTCCATAGTCATGTGGCTGGCATGACTAAACTCCAGAGGTGCACAGAACACTGTTACCTTCCCACCAAAGATGGTCCCTATTTTTCTACTTGCATTTTTACAGGCTTTTGAACTGCTAGGTTGGCAGAAGCTGGAACAAGTAACGGGAGCTTATTCTGTGACACAGTGCTAGAGATTTGAACCGCCAAACTGCCAACCTTTCTGATCAACAAGCTCAGCTTCTTAACCACTGAGCCACCACATCCCACCAAATATCTAATTTTAAATATAATTACCAGGATTATTCCCTGGTTATATATTAACATTAAAAGTACAATTAGGGAAAACATTTGGGTATCTGAGGGCCTATATATCCCAGGCCTTTTGGACTAACAAGTGGCCCTAGGGTTCCATCTGCTGAAATGTTGGCTTTGATGACATGGAACATTACTTGGGGTTCTTTCAAGTACTGTAGCTCCTTGAATTTCTTATTCCTCACTTTTACACCTAGCAATATAGAGCTTCAGTACATTCATCTGCATTTGTATCTATTAATAGATAAGAAGATCAGAGGTGGCATTCAGGGAATTTTACACATTAGGCCCATTTCTAATAGAAGAAAGATATGTCAAAACAGGTGTCACTCTTGTGATTAGTGGCACAAGCGCTGACACTAAGAGAGAATTGTCCCGATAGTTTAACTTTCTTCAGGTGCATCAGGGTATACACATTCAAGCTCTTTGCTCTGCTTGAAATTATTATAAGGCTGGCTTTTCTTCCTTTGAAGATGTCCAGATTTTTGAAAGCCCAAAACTACTGGATCAAAATTTGGAGTTGGATACAAGAGATCGTGGAAGAACAAATAGAATTTAAACCGGAGTTGTTTCTGTTGGGAATAATTAAGGGAAATTTAAGAAGAAGATCAAATATATTCTACCACATATTTTGACAGCAACAAGGATAGTATTTGCACAATGTTGGAAACAAAATAATATACCTTCAGAGGAATTAATCATTCAAAAATTCTAGATTGTTCTGAAATGGATAAATTGACCTTAAAACTGAAAGAGAAAGAAGAGTCAGAGTATTATGAAATTTGAGATAATTGGTATAACTGGTTGAATAAGAGAAACAAAGATAAAAGGAAATAAGAAAGTTACAGATAAAAATACATAAATGTATATAAAGATATAGAAATGTAGATATTGGTTTGTATAATAATTTGTATAATAATGAGATTAGTTTGTGTAACAATGTGTATAATAATGATGATACAGTACTGTTAAAAGTAAGATTAACATGTTTTAAAGCTGGAAAATAACAATAAAAATTATTGGGGGAAAAAGAAGGTGTCCAGATCTGAAGGCCAGCAAAAAAGGCCCTGTTCTTGCTTTTAAAGATCTGTCTGCTAGGTAGAAGATCTTATATTACTGTCAAGTTAAGGAATGCACTCGGGCTGCGCACACTTCCAAAAAGATTGGGAAGAATTGCTTCAAGTCTCATGCAAGCCCAGCCCTGCTCGACCCTTCTATTTGTATGAGTGCTTATTTTGAATCATTTTTGAAGGGTGCTCGGTCCCCACTCTCTGTGCTTTTAGGAAACTCCTTCATTTTTAGCCCAGCTTGTTCAGTTTCAATCAGCTACTCATGATTTTAACCAATTTGTCCATAAACATTGCTTTTAAACATTGGTAACTGTATTCTATGGAATACAGTAAAATTGTAATTAATTTAATGTACGTGAATACAGTTGGTAACTGTGCCCTATGGAAAGGGAGAAGGGGCATACATTAAATTAATTACAATTTTACAGGCAAAATTGTTCTGAAAGACTACCATGTAATGGTGAACTTATGGAAGGCATGCCAGAAGTGGCACACAGAACCCTCTCTCTGGGCACTTGATCCATCGCCCCAGCTCAGCTCTGCCATGCATGGGCGCACACACCTCCTGACAGCCAGCTGGTCTTTGGGTCTCTACCGTGCATGTGCAGATGGACAGGGGTTGCACACATGTGTATGGGTCATGCACACATGCATGGGGGGGTCACGTGTGGATGCATGGGGGGTATGGGGGCACAGGGGAGTCATGCATGCATGCACAGGGGGGGTGCATGCACAGGGTATTTTGGGGTGCGCATGGTGTGCACACTTTGGGCATTTGGTGTTAAAAAGGTTAGCCATCACTGCTTTACCACATCTAAAATTATAGTATAGAAGACTGTTGAATGAATGGGCCTAATGTGGTTCCTTGAGAATACAGGATGATCTCTTGTAAGCTGGAGTGAGAATAAACACTAATTAGAGATGGAGCATGGTATTTCACATGAGATGAAGAAAGGAAAACAAACAAGTATAGGGTAGAAGGCCAGGGGACTTAGTAAGTCTGTGGGGTTAGTTTGACATTCCTGATGCAGACTATTTATTCCTTCAGGAGGGTACTTTTGTCTTTATTAGGGTCTGTTTATGCAACTGTAAATAAAACAAGTATCAGAAATGTGCCTTAAGTTCTTAGGACATTCTCAGAAACCATTCTAGAGCTTCCTTCAAGGAAGCAAGACACAATGCATGCTAATGTGCCTGTGGATGTGATGGCAACATTTCCATATTGAAATCACCTTGATTTATGACTGTACATGCATGTTTGCATGTGTATATGTGAAAGATGCATCATGTAAAAGGAAAAAATCAATCTTTTGTCCTTCAGGTGTTGAGCAAAAAGAGAAGGGGTGGAGGAGAATATCCTGACACCACAGCAGACTGTAAACAGAGACTGGATTTTGCCAGTCCTAGGAAACACGCCTGATTTTTGTGACTTCACAAGCACCTGCAGAGATTTCTTAAGATTTCCACCCCCCCCCCCCCCTTGCTTTCTGTGCCTGGATAGCACAAGACACACTGCAGGGAAAGAAGCAGAAAGCCTGTCTCCAGGAAGTGATGAAGCTGGCATTCCTCTCCATTCCTCGAGTTTGGCAGAGGAGCTATGCAGCCATTGCTTCTTGATCTGTTGAAGCCTCACCAAGACAGAAGAACAACAGCCAAACAGCAATGCCTTGAGTCCCACGGCGAAGAGACCAAACACAGAATTGTTGTTTCAGTTTCTGCAGCAATCAGGGTAGCCACATACAGGCGCTCAGAAGGAGGGGGTCCACGAACTGCTGCGAAGGATGGCAGAATCGATTCATTGCAGCAGTGATTTGGCACACTGATGGGTGTTTTCTAGAAGGCTCACTTTTGCGGTAGTGCAGCATTCGGCTTGGGGGGGGGTATTTATTTTTTTAAACACACCCCCCCTCCCAGCACAAGGGGGAGGATTGAGATAGAAAGGAAGGAGGAATGCACATTAGCAGCAGGAATAAATCAAGTGCAATGCATCTTGCATGCTATACTAGATATATTGCCTCCTTAGAAAGCCCAGTGCAGGGCAGGGGTGGGGGGCAGTGGCAGGATAGAAATGGTGTAGAGATGTTTGGGTAAGATGCATAACACAGATTTTCCCCGACTGTGTGTCCTTCAAACATGCCGTGCTTCAATGCTCACCAATTCCAGCTTGTATGGTCAGAAGGTAGAAATGATGGAACTTGAAGAACACATTAAGGGCACTTTAATGGGAAGTCTCAAATTAATAGTTCAGGGACTTTAGTACTCAGTTTTCCCTTGTAGCTTGTAGTAGGGGGAGAGAGTGAGATTGACAGACCAGAGGTGGTATTCAACAGATTCTGACCAGTTCTGGAGAACCGGTAGCAGAAATTTTGGGTAGTTCGGAGAACCGGCAAATCCCACCTCTGACTGGCCCTGCCCCCATCTATTCTCTGCCCCCAAAGTCATAGCTGATTGGCTGAGTCTTCTTTTGTTGCCCTGCACAGGAGAACGGAGCTGGAAAGCAGGTTAGTAGGGTGGGGTGGGAATGGGGATTTTGCAGTATCCTTCCCCTCCCATGCCCACCAAGCCACGCTCACCATGCCCACAGAACCAGTAGTAAAAAAATTTGAATTCCACCACTGTGACAGACAGACAGATATAAGCATGTAGTTAATGGTAGATTAATCCAAAAGGCATGAATAGATTCTCATAAGGAAATACAGTAACAGTGCAAATCAGACCGGCAATATATATGAATTCTTTGGGCCAGAACAGGCCTGTAATTGGGTATGTTGACGAATGCTGATCTTCTGTAAGCTAGGAATGTCTTTTGCTCAGTAGACCACAATAGATTAGTGCCACAACTTCATTGAAATGTCATTAAATAATACCTTGTGACACAATCTTTTCCTGGAGATAACTTCTAGTAATTCCATAAGGAAAGCCTGGTTATGGTGTACTTCCTTCCTGCTACAGTCCCATCAGTGTTTCAACTTGTCCCTCTCTGCTTTTCACCAAACTTGCCAGTGAGAATTGCAAGAATGGGAATTATGTTCATCACCACAGTTCCAACATGGAGCTGTGTGTGTCTTGGCACATCTTCTGAGGAGCCCAAGGAGACTGAGGAGCCCAAGGAGAACTGAGGAGCCCAAGGAGACATAGTTCGGGCTGCAAGCCCATTACCTTGAAATGAGATAAACCTAACTTATGCAACATACTGGAGAATGTTTATGCTAATGTCACTGCAAAGCAGGGATTTCCAATATGGAATAATCTCCACTGCTATTTATCTTTATCAGATGTCCAAATTGTGCAGAATGTCTGAAGTCACAAACAATGCATTCTGGACAGCAAAGTGATGGAGCTCGTTTTCTAATACACATATTGTATGCTTATATATGAGTTATGGGGAGATACTTATGATTTATAATGTGATTGCTCTGACCTGAAGTGGATTAATTCATGATGCATCTTAGATTCATGAAGCAGCAATCTTGCCTAGGTCAGTTACACTGAAGCTGGATTTTTCTCTGAGGTTGAAATGGGTTTGGTATTTGCAGTTCTGCTGGACTATATTCACTAATTCTCAACAGTTCCAGATTTACACTTCAAAGAATATTTTGTGGGTCAAGCAGTCTCAAGATATTTCATTGTGTATACATTACTCTCTTCTGTACAGTTCACAGAAAAGGGTGACATGGCATAAGTTGGAAACTATTTCAACTGGAATATTGCTGCCATGACTGAATTGCATTATCAATCACAGGTTCATTTGGACTTCAAACTAGGCAATACTATGCTTTAGGTACGCAAGCAGCAACATTCAAAATTTGTGAAACTATTGTGAAGAAATAATTATTTGTTGGCCTTATTATTGCAAAACACTAATGTAATAATGATGGCTAAAGTAATATTGTTGAAACTATTGCTGGGAACTAATAATTTCCCAGGGTACTATATATTGGTTGTGAGCTCTTGAGCAAATCCGCAGTGACTAAAGACTTCATTCATTATATCATTTTCATTTTGTACAGTTCAGTATTGTGTCTGCCTGGTTCACTCACCAAGAATTTGGCTGGGCCTCAGGGGTTGGATTCTACCTGGTCAGACTGGTTCTATAGAACCAGTTGTTACAATTATGCCCAGTTTGGAGAACCGGCAAATTGTGCCACTGGCTGGCCCTTCCCCTCCCCGCCCACTCACTTCTTCCCTGGTACATGTGCTATCAAACTTGACTGCTATTTTTCATTTTTTTTTTTCCCGACCCTAAGTTGTTCTGCTATGCCGGGACACTCAGATTAGCTAGAAAGCAGGAAATCATTGAATTTTTTGCTTTCTAGCTAATCTAAAAGCAGAACTGAACCTTCCTTAAGCCCCTGTCACACTGCACCAACGGATGCAAAGAGGATGTAAAACGGACAAAAAAGCTTGCCATCCGTTGGTTAACGCGATGTATCCGTTCTGTACTCACTGCATACGTTTTGCTTCCTCTCTATCCATCCAGCATCCGTTTATTGACGTTTCATCCGCTCAGAAAGTTTTGAGCTTCTCAAAACTTTTGAGCAGAAAATGTATCCAATTCGTCCATTCTGCATCCGCGAGGCATCCGTCTGCATCTGTTACGCATCCGCTATATCTGCTAGGCATCCGTTCCACATCCGCGCAACTCGCATCCGCTCGGACGCAGGGAGGAAGTGGAATGGACACAGAACGATGCAGAACGGAAGCCTAGCGGATGCAGCATGGAAACAAAACATTTAAAACAGAAAAAACGTTCGCAGAGGGGACCTATCTCGGATATTAAGGATGTCTAGAGGATGCCTAGAGGATGCAAAAGGACACATAGGGGAAAACCTATACTGCCTATAAAAAGGGGGAGGAACTCACATGGATATCACTTTCAGACCAGCAGCCCTGCTGCAGACCTCTGCAGCCTTCATCTGCCTCTTCCTCTTCCAAAGCATCAAGTCATGTCCACCGTGGATCGTAACAAAGTCCTTTTGGCAGCCACCATCCTTCTGCAACAGTGCAAAGCCATCTACAGGCTTTGTGAACTCTACTACGGGAAGAAAAAGAGGCGGCCAAGAAGCATCTGGGTATGAAGATGGTTCACCAGAAGAGCAGAGGATGGACTGTACAACAAGCTGATGGTGGAGCTCAGGAACGAAGACACTCGTGCATTCCAGAACTTCATGAGGATGCCTCCAGCCATGTTTGACGAAGTTGTGCAGTGGCTGACACCCAGGTGGACCAAGGCAAACACCAACTTCCGGCCCAGCCTGGAACCTGGGCTCAAGGTGGCACTCACTCTGCGCCACCTGGCCTCAGGGACCACCTACAGGAGCATGCAGTACGGCTGGAGGGTGCCACCCAACACCATCAGCATTGTGGTCGGAGAAGTGGTGCAGGCCATCATCGAAGAATACAAGGAGGAGCTCCTCCAGTGCCCTTCCACTGAAGAAGGATGGAAGAAAGTTGCAGAGCAGTGGTATCAGAGGTGGAACTTCCCACACACCGTTGGAGCCATCGATGGCAAGCACGTGGCCTGCAAAGCACCAGCCAACTCAGGGTCCTCTGATCACAACTACAAGGGCTTCTTCAGCATCATCCTCTTCGCCATGGTCGATGCTGACTACAAGTTCATGTACATTGATGCTTCAGGCAACGGCTCATCTTCAGATGCCCAGGTATACAATGCAAGTGACCTCAAGGGTGGGCTGGAACGCAACCTCATCGTGGGCTTTCCAGATCCAGAACCCCTGCCCAATGACACGCAAGATATGCCCTACTTCATTGTGGGGGGGTGACGCCTTCTCCCTCACAACCTAACTCATGAAGCCCTACACCTCGAGACTCCTCACCCGTGAAGAGAGGATCTTCAACTACAGGCTGTCCAGGGCAAGACGGGTGGTGGAGAATGCCTTTGGCATCCTGGCCAACAGGTTCCAGGTACTTCTCACCACCATGCAGCATCGCCCAGAGACCGTGAGGAGGATCATGGAAGCTTGCTGCATCCTGCACAATCTCATGAGCACCCGCTACCCAGTCTTGCAGAACAGGCTTGTGGACCTCCAGCAAGGCAATGGGGACATGGAGCCTGGGGAATGGAGGCAAGGGCGAAACCTGATAGACACTGAGGATGTGCAAGGCCCCAACAGAGCCTC
>BLBF01015786.1:6526-19901 GCA_015471245.1 Laticauda colubrina
CATAGTTATTATTTCACCTAAACCAGTTAGGGTAAACAATGTTATCCCTAACAGAGACCTTCAAATTTCTTTTTTTGGAGGGGTTTTTTAAGTTTTATTGATTTTAAAAAAAACAAAACATAAACATAAAAACATCCAACTTTCTTCCATAAATATACAAGCAGTGTGTTGATTTGTTTGCAAATTTTTTGTGCTTCGATATCATAGTCTCAGTGACAGTTACATTACATAACAACTCATATTATCAATCAAAAATTGAACATCCTAGTATTATTATTATTCAATCATTTGACTATAATTTTGTTCTTTCATACTCCTCCCAAATCTATTCTAAAAACATTTTATATATAATAACAATAAAAAAGAAAAGAAATACATCTTTATGTATTCATTATTTTCTACATGAATTCTACATATTCTATTATTATATTTTGTTATCTAGCCATTGATAGAAAAGGTCCCAAATTTTGTAAAATTGTTTATCCTCTTGTTCTCTAATTTCAAATGTTAATCTACTCATTTCAGCACATTCCAGTATTTTCTTGATAGTTTCCTCCTGTGATGGTATTTTCTCATTTTTCCAATTTTTAGCAAATACAATCCTAGCTACTGTTAAAACATTTACAATCAAATATTTAAACTCTTTGCTGTATGTATAAGGTAGAATTCTCAAATAAAATATCTCTGGTTTTAAATCTATATGCTTTTTGGTCATTTTTTCCAACCACATGTGGATTTTAGTCCAATATTTTTTGCATCCGCACAAGTCCACCACATATGGTAAAATGAGCCAGGTATGGTTGATGATATTTCCAACATCTTTCAGATTTATTCTTGAATATTCTTGCTATTCTTGTCGGGGGGAAATGCCACCTGTAAAACATCTTGTACAAATTTTCTTTAAATGCTGTTGTCATTGTCATTTTATAATTTTGAGACCACAATTTGTGCCATTTCTCTAGATCAATCCCATATACGAAATTCTTCCCCCAAGCAATCATAGTCTCTTTAACTTGTTCTTCTTCTAGTTTAATTTCTAATAAATATCCATACAGTTTTTAAATCACCTTTTCATCAGTACCTGTCAAAATCTTTATCTCAATCAGTCAATTTATTGTAGAAACTTTCTGTTTTAAAATCTTTTTCATACCTTGAATGTATTTGCTCATTAAGAAAGCCAATTCATCTTTATACCTTGTTCCTCTAGTTTTTGCAAAGTTTTAAGTTCACCCTTTTCATTCAATTTTTCCCCATATTTAAGTGTTTGTTCCTTCTTATATGTTATAGGATAAGAAAATGCTTCAATAGTCGATAACCATACTGGAATTTTCAAATAACATTGTCTTTTAATCTTCTCCCTATTTAACCACAGAGACTCCTGTATATGATGTCTTCTAAAATAACCCTGTATTTTAGTTCCCTTATACCATAAAAACAACAGATCATGCCCTTCTAATTTCAACAATCTTGTATTTCTTCATGTTATCCATTCCTTAGCCCATGTCAAGTTTGTGGCTTGGGAGTACAACTCCCAATTAGGCAGACCAAATCCTCCTCTAATTCTAGCATCTTGTAAAAGTTTTAACTTTATTCTCGCTTTCTTACCTTGCCATATATATTTCAACACAATTTTGTTTAAATCTTCAGAGTAGTCCTTTCCAAGCCTCATTGGTATTGTTTGAAACAAATATAAAATCCTGGGTAAAATATTCATTTAGATTGTTGAAATTCTCCCTATTAGTGACAATTGCAGGTTCTCCCATTTTGTCAAATCTAGTGCTATCTGTTGTTTAAGTTTAGTGTAGTTGTTCTCTTTTAGTGTACTACATCTTGCTGTCGAATGTATCCCCAAATACTTAACCTTATTTGTGACTTGAATTTTCAATAGGTCTGTCAATTTTTATTTTGTCATAGTAGCATATTCTTTGTTAAAATCTTTGTCTTATCTTTATTTATTTTCAAGCCAGCCACCTTGCCATATGCCTCTATCTTTTCCAGTAGTTTTGGTGCTGTTTCTAGAGGGTCTTCAAAAATAAAGGCCAAGTCATCCGCAAAAGCTTGCAATTTAAATTCTTCCTGTTTAATTTTCATTCCTTTTATGCTCTTTTCATCTCTAATGTTTCTATTTAACACTTCCAAAGTTAGTATAAATAGCAAAGGTGACAGTGGGCAATCTTGTCTTGTACCTTTTCTTATATTGATAGAGTCTGTTAATTCTCCCTTTATCATTACCTTTGCCGTTTGCTTATAATATATGGCTTGTATTGCTTGAATAAATTTTCTGGCGAAGCCCATCTGTTCCAATAATAATAACATGAATCTCCAGTTCACATTATCAAATGTCTTTTGTGCACCTAAAAATATCAAAGCCATTTGTTTTTCAGGGTGTGCCTCATAATATTCCAAAGTGTCCAATATTACTCTCATATTATCTTTAATTTGTCTCTTTGGCAGAAATCCATTTTGGTCAGGATGAATAAAATTATTTAAATATTTTTTGAATCTCTCTGCCAATATTGACGTGAAAATTTTATAATCTGCATTTAATAAAGAAATGGGTCTATAATTCTTAATTTCTAATGGATCAGTCTCTTCTTTTGGAATAAGTGTAATGTAAGCTTCTGACCATGTTTTAGGTATCTTCTTCTTCAACAAAACTTCATTCATGACTTCTAGCAATGGAAGGTTCAGCGATTCTTCTAATGTTTTATAGAATTCTGCCGGAAGTCCACCTGGGCGTGGTGCCTTCCCATTATTTTGTTTCTTAAGTGCTTCAGTTAACTCCATCATGGTTATATTGCTTTCAAACATTTTTTTCAATCTCTTTAGGTATCTTAGGTATCTTTTTATTATCTGGGGACCAAAACTGGATGCAGTATTCCCGGTGTGGTCTTCCTAAAGCTTCATGAAGTTGTACTAATACTTCATGTCATTTTGATCGTATGCCTCAGCATGACCCTCCATTTGCTATGCGGATTAGCAACAAGAGACAGAAACATGTATCTAAACAACATATATTGCCCAGACTGGACAATTGCTTGCATTTATGAAATTCCTTGCAATTATGAAAACAACAGTAATTCTCAATGTGTCCCCTGTGGATTTCCACCCACAAAAATATTGCAAGATAAACCTGCTTTAAAAAGAAACATGCAATGAGCTTCCCTATTGGGGCACAACATGTCATGTTACTTTGTCTTGCAAACAGCTAACTTAACTCCTTGGTTTAGTGTGACTCAACTGGCCTTAACATTCTCTTCGGCCACAACACAAACATAGGTAAGAGGAACCATGGTTGATATAAATTCCCCTAAGACCACCCAGGTTGCAGGCTCTATTCTGTTAAAGCTCTGGTGAGATTTCAGATGCTACTTGAAATTTTGTTTTTGCACAAATCTGGATTTCTGCGAAGGGGACCAGAATGACTGGACTGCCTCTCCTGCTGCTGCTGCTGCTGCTCTTCTGCTATGCTTCTGCCTCCAACTTCTGCAAAGAGGATTCCAGTCACTTGTGTATCGGCCAACACTTTCCAGAATCACTAAGACTATTTCATGCTTGGCGATTTCATTATTGGTGGGGATTTGTTCCTGACAAACATTCTTTACGTCAGTGATGTAGACTTTAAACAAGACCCATCCAAGATTCCTTATGCACTGGGGAAGCCAAATTCATTATTTTCAGCATGCCGGTCTTTTGCAGTGTTTGGATCAGTTTCCTTCCCACCTGAGCACCAAAGGGAAGTCCATGGTGGCCGTGGAAATCTTCTCCATCTTGGCCAATGGGGCTGGACTCTTGGCTTGTATCTTTCTCCCCAAATGCCACATTATCCTACTTAGGCCCCATCTTAATTGTAGGGAAAATATGATAAGAAACAAACATCTCTAACTAATGCAGGGATAGGCCACTTTTATAGTTTTGTGTATGTTTAGAACATCTTTAAAATATCATGAAATGAAGGAAGATCTTCTCCATTTTATAATTATTCATCAAATGCTGTGTCTAGTCCCAGTATACCTCTTGTCTGCGACTATTACTCAGCATTTTGTTTTCCATGTCTTCCAGTTATCCCCACTAATGTTCAGTGTGTTGCATGGAAATAAATCCTGATGTTAAAGATGTTTATAATTTCAAGGAGGACATATTCTTATTTTGTTCCTTTTAATGGAAAAAATTGGACTATACAGATTGTTTCAAGTTGCTGTTTTCCCGTGCTTTGCCTCAGAGTTTGCCTGGAATTGCCTGATTTCAGTTTCATTGCTTGTAAAAGTCCTTTTCTCTAAATCTACGGAACCAAGGTTAAGGGGAGTTGTGAGGCAGGCACATAAGAAACAAGCTGACAAGAAAATGTGTGAAGCCAAAAGAGTTTAATTAGATGATAGAGTCTATCTCTCTGCAAAGTACTGACAGTCCACCCAGCCATCTAAAAAACTTGGCCTTAAATACATGGGACCATTCTCCATTGTTAAAGTAATTAATCCAGTCACTGTACAACTGGAGTTGCCCAAGAACCTTAAATGTATTCCTGCTGTGTTTCACTGCAGTTTGTTGAAATCTGAAATAGTGTCACCCCTTTACCCTGCACTCCACATGCCTCCTGTATGAACTCTGATTGAAGGGGAGCAGCATTTTAAAGTTAAAGGAATTCTAGATTCCAGGAAACATAGAGGGGAAGTCCAATACCTCGTTGCCTGGAAACATTTTCCCCCTCTGCAGTCTGAATGGATGGATGGTAAATATGTCCAGGCACCTAAACACTTCCAGAGTTTTTGTACAAAATACGTAGTGAGCTCCCATTACCTGTTCCAGCTTCTGCCAACCTAGCAGTTCGAAAGCACGTAAAAAAATGCAAGTAGAAAAATAGGGATCCCTTTGGTGAGAAGGGAGCAGCATCCCGTGCGCCTTTGAAGGCATTTAGCCCTGCTGGCCACATGACCATGGAGACGTCTTCAGACAACACTGGCTCCTCAGCTTTGTAATGGAGATGAGCACCACCCCCTAAAGCTGGAAACAACTTGCACGTTTGTGCAAGGGAAACGTTTTTCCTTTCTTTACCTTACCCAACAAACCCTGAAGAGATCAGTGTTCTTCATTGGATGTACTGTGTGTTTTGCATAAATTTCCTCTGTATGGCTAAACCCTCTGTGATGGGGTGCCGAATGTCAGCTAGCCTGGATTTTGTTTATCCCTTCAAGGCCATTCCTGTTGGCTCTTGTATGTGACAGCCTCGGGTTGCCTAGCTACAAGGGGGGGGGAGTTGGGCTGTGCAGTTTGTTTCAAGTTGCTGTTTTGCCAGGCTTTGCCTCAATGCTTGCTTTCAGTTTTATTCCTAGTAAAAGTACTTTTCTCTAAATCTATGGAGCCAAGGATCTCTCATTCCTAGAAATGGACAAAGGCAACCTTGATATATGCATAGAGTCCTGTGGCTGTGTAGAAATGTCTACTACCATGCCATTTTCTTGAGATGAAAGAGTTTAAATCCTCCACCCATCATATTCAGCTGTTGTCCCTCATCAATGTGGGGCACTTTCCAGGGTGGGATGAGCAAATAACAGCAATAACGTGTGCAGTATTCTGATTTGACTCTTGTGCCATGTCATCTGTTGGCGTTCCTCTATGAGACCTGTGTGCCTAGTTCAATCAGGGCCCCACATCACACTCAAGTTTCATTTATGAGTATGTATTCCCAGCAAGGAATAAAATGGAGACTGTTCCTCCCCATTCAAGAGGTTTGGGTACTGAGGCAAAAGTTTGAAAGCATTTCTTGGTCAATCAAAAATTGTATAATTGATTATTGTCAGGATAAGAATGATAGAAAGATTGGTGATGATGTAAAGCTATTTAACACCACCGACATATGAGATTTCCCCCCTTATTTATGCCCTTTTTCTGAAGCCCACCCAGTAGTATGTAATCTTACTGGATTTAAGATTGTCCCCTCATACTGACCATGAGTTGATTGAACATCATGTCTAATAATCATCAGCCATATCTAATAAAATGAAATTCAATAAAGAGAAAAGTAAAGTCCTACATTTAGAGAAGAAAAACCACAAGGATGTATATAGACTGGGTGAAACCAGGCTCAATAGCAGGAACTGTGAGAGGGATCTTGGAGTCCTAGTAGGCAACCAGCTAAATAGGAGCCAGCCGTGTGCAGCAGCCACCAAAAAAGCTAATGCAATCCTAAATTGCATTAACAGAGGGATACAATCAAGATCAAGGGAAGTACTAATACCACTCTTTAAAGCCTTAGTAAGACCACACTTAGAGTATTGCATCCAGTTTTGGTCACCACATTATAAAAAAGATGTTGAGATTCTAGAAAAAGTACAGAGAAGAGCAACCAGGATGATTTGGGGACTGGAGGCTGAAACATACGAAGAACTGTTGCAGGAGATTGGCTTGCTGGCTCATCTAGTCAAGAGAAGGACCAGGGGAGACATGATAGCGGTCTTCCAATATTTGAGTGGCTGCCACAGGGAGGAGGAAGGTGTCAAGCTATTTTCTCAAGCGCTTGTAAGCCAGCCAAGGAATAATGGATGAAAACTGAACAAAGAAAGATTCAACCTGGAAATAAGGAAAACTTTCTGACAGTGAGAAAAATCTACCCATGGAACAGAAATTGCCCTCAGAAGTTGTGGGAGCGCCATCAGTTGAGACTTTCAAGAAGAGATTGGACGGCCATTTGTCAGAAATGGTGTAGGGTCTCCCGCTTGGGCAGGGGGTTGGATTGGATGACCTACAAGGTCTCTTTCTAACCTCTCCATCTCACACTCCTTTCAGACAAAGCCTTTCTCCCATTGTGTGAAGTGCTGCCTTCCAGCACAAGCCAAGAAAGTTGAAGAGGAGAGGCCCAGTTGTTGCTCCGGATGTGCTTCTTGCCCAGAAGGGACAATCTCTAATCAAACAGGCAAGTAGCTCAAGGAAACCTTCCAGCAGGAATGAGGAGATCTGGCATGGCTTCCTGGTGAGGAGTGAGAGAGAACATGAGGTGGCTAATCAGTTGAACAAATCAACATGAAAATCTTTCAGAACTTTTGAGGGTGGAACATTGAGTGCATCCTTCTTAAAGTTGTTAGCAACAGTTACAACTTTTACGCACTGTTTATATGTTTTAATATTTTATTGAACACTGCCCAGAGTCCCTCAGTGTGGGAGATGGAAATTTCAAAATGTAAGAATAAAATAAAACAAATCAATTCATTCATTAAATAACTCCTCTGAAGAGGTTTTTATCTGCTATGACATCTTCTGTGATTGATTCGATTGGATACTACTATGTCATGTGTAGCAGAAGAAAAGAGATGAAGCACATGGGGCCTTTCACTAGGAAAGCAATTCCTTTCAAAGAGAATTCCTGGTTCTCTGTCTAATATCCACTGCTCTTCTAGATGCAGCTCAGTGCCTCCCCTGCCCAGAAGACCAACAGCCAAAGAAGAACCATGTCCTGTGCATTCCCAAGACCATGAACTTTCTCCTATGAGGATACACTCAGCTTCATTTTAGTTTCTCTAGCTCTTGTCTTCTCTTCAGTCACAATCCTCATGTTGGCAGCCTTCACCGAACACCGCAACACACCCATCATCAAGGCCAACAACCGCTATCTCAGCTACATTCTCCTGGTCTCCCTTCTGCTCTGCTTCCTCTGCTCCTTCCTCTTCATTGGGCAGCCAAGGAACCTCACCTGTCTCCTCTGACAAACCTCCTTTTGGCATTGTCTTCTCTGTTGCTATTTCATCTGTGTTGGCAAAAACTCTGACAGTCGTGCTGACCTTCATAACTACTAAGCCAGGAAACAAGGCAAGAAAATTATTGGGGAAGTAATCCTTGCTTGTCCCCTTGTACAAGCAGCTCTTTGTTCCTCCTGGCTGGCAATCTCTCCCCCATTTACTAATTTGAATTTTCATTCTGTGAAGGGAGAAATTCTGATGGAATGCAATGAAGGTTCAACCACCATGTTTTGTGTTGTGCTGGGCTACGTGGGTTTTTTTAGTGGGTTTTCTGGCCAGGAAGCTGCCTGAAAGCTTTAATGAAGCCAAATTCATTGCTTTCAGCATGCTGGTCTTTTGCAGTGTTTGGGTCTCCATCCTCCCCACCTATGTGAGCACCAAAGGGAAGTCCATGGTGGCTGTGGAGATCTTCTCCATCTTAGCCTCTGGGGCTGGTCTACTGAGTTGTATCTTTCTCCCCAAATGCTACGTTATAGTGCTGAGGCCAGATCTGAATAATAGAAGTCACCTCATGGGGAAAGTTAAGTAGGAAAGTAAGAAAACATAGAGTCACTTCTGTACCAACGTATGTCAAAGTTTCCACTCCAACTATGTCCAAACACAACAAGCACATGCTAGTTAAAACAACATTGAGGTTTTCTTGGTTTTGCACACTCTTTTGGGTCACACTGACTCATACTATGGAAGAGCTGGCTTCATTTCCATTAATGCCGACATGTTGCTCCTAATAAATCTTTTGGATTCCTTTGATTCAATTTGGGCAATCACCGGAACCTTGACACAGAGTCTGACTTAAATATCTGGCCCACTTAGAAGAGTTTTCAAGAAGCCTTTCAATTTTATTCAAACATACAAATATTTTAACCAGAAAGAAGTCTTTTTAGCCTTATACCTCTTCCCCTTTTTCCCGTAATGATCAACCTTTAATTATTGTGCTTTGTAATGGTGCCTTAAATTTTCATCAATTGTAAATTTTCTTATCTGGAGCAACTGAGCTGGTTTTTTTAACATCAGATGCTCCTAAGTGTTCCCATTACAGGCCGCAAGGATAGCTCATCCAGTAAGGAGAATGTCTATGACTTTTACAAAAACCAACCACATTTTTCCTTAGGATCCCAGATTGGACATCCAGACCCACTTTTTCCCCGCATTTATTTTTTTAATGAAATCAGCCAAACTGCATACCAGTTCCATCTTGGATACTGTGGCCCCACCCAGAATTAAGCATAGAAAGCTACTGGAGCTTGTTATGAGTTCTCTTTTAAACGTTTCCTGATTGGATTGTCCTAGACTCAAAAGATCTGAAAAAGCACTGGACACTGGACAGATGGATGTTTATAAACCCTTATAAGAGTTGGGGATATGTTTCAATTTGATAAAAATATCTAAGATACAAAAGTTAAAGATTCAGTCTGTGAGTTCTTCTGTGTATATTGTCTCATATTTTGATCACTTTTGATAATATATTACTATTATCTCTATGTTAAAGAATGTCTATCATTAGTATATAATTACTACAATAATATATGACTATACTACTGCTATGATTGACATGCAACATTGTTTTAACTCAGGTCTGTCCTCTCTCTCCAAACAGGAGCTTTGATGGAATTGTACTATTGTGTTTCCCCCAAAATAAGACCCAACTGAAAAATAAGCCCTAGCATGATTTTTCAGGATGCTTGTAATATAAGCCCTACCCAAAAAATAAGCCCCAGTTAAGATCGTCATCCTTACAGATGCATTTAGTACTCTACTTCCCTGAAAATAAGACCTAACCAGAAAATAAGATCTTATGCATCTTTTGGAGAAAAAATTAATATAACACCCAGTCTTAAGCCCATGTCACACTGCCCAACGGATACAAAAAGGACACAGCAGACAAGCAAAATGTTCCATCCGTTGTTATCCGCTCTCAAAAGGGGCAAAAATTGGCATAACCAGACCGGAAAAAATGGACGCGGGGAGGACGCAGGGCGGATGCAAAGCGGATGCGGAACGGAAGCCCAGCAGATGGAAGCGGATGGGAGCGGATGGCACGTCCGCTCGGCTTCCAGGGGACCACAGCAAAGCAGACGCGGAATGGATAAAGTGGGTGCACAGCGGACGCCGAACGGATGAAGCAGATGCACAGCGGATGCACAGTGGAAGCCTAATGGATGCCTGGCGTTAATTATGCATTGCATCAGCCCCATGGGAGGATGCATTGCGTCAGCCCTATGGATATAACAGAAGCAGCTCGGAAGCAGGTCACCATTCAGAGGAAAGACCTGCTGCCGGACGGATTGGCTGCCTTGCCTGCCCTGCCTGCATATCTGCCTGCCAGCCTTGCTGCCAGCCTCGCTGCCAGCCTCCCTGCCAGCCTCCCTGCCAGCCTTGCTGCCAGCCTGCCTGCAAGCCTTGCTACCAGCCAGTCTGCCTGCCAGTCTTGCTGCCTGCCTCCCTGCCAGCCTTGGTTCATGTCTGCCTGCCAGCCTTGGTGCCTGCCTGCATGCCAGCCTTCCTGCCAGCCTTGGTGCCTGCCTCCCTACAAGCCTTGGTGCCTGCCTTGGTGCCAGCCTTCCTGCCAGCCTTGGTGCCTGCCTCCCTGCCAGCCTTCCTGCCAGCCTTGGTGCCTGCCTGCCTGCCAGCCTTCCTGCCTGCCTTGGTGCCAGCCTCCCTGCCAGCCTTCCTGCCAGCCTTGGTTCCTGCCAGCCTCCCGGCCAGCCAGCAACCCCACAACCATGCGGAAGCACAGCAAGCCTCAGCCATCTGCTGCCAGCCCTGGCAAGAGGGACAGGGCTACCATCCCGCCCCCTGGCCCTCACTCTGGTTCTGCTGGGGCTTCTGCAGCACGGGCTCGCTCTTCTGGGGCTGGGGCTTCTGCTGCTTCTGCTTCTGGAGGAGCTGATGACAAGCACTCCAGCACCAGCCACCTCCACAGCACCTGGACCCTACACCCATGAGACTGAGTGACCAAGAGGAGTGCCAGAGACTCATTTTTGTCTTATAGTTTGTTGTTAATAAAGTCTATTTATGATTCACACACTTGCTTCATTTCTTTTTTTTAATAAAGTCTTGCTGGAAACTTTTAGAAATGGTTTAAGCTTTTGCATGCTTGTGGGATGGGTTGAGATAGCTGTGGGATGGGCAGGGATACCTGTGGGATGGGTAATAGCTGTGGGATAGATAAACCTCCAGTGCAAGCACAGTGGGATTGTATGGTCCACCCTCCCAGTTGCCACACCTACGGCCCTTTATTATCAAAAATAATGTAATAATTATCCACACATGTCAACACAAACACAACTCTTCATTAAATTCCCTGTTCATTGTAGGGTCACTCAACATACATGGCCCAATCTCATCAGTGTGATGAGACAGGTTGAAGGAAGCATCCATTAAGCTTCTTTCATCCTGTCTTACCACTCCATTGCTCCAGCTGGGGAGTTGCACCATTGTCTCAGGAGGTTGCGCTGCTTCTTCGCTTCATGTGAGGCTCTGTTGGGGTCTTGCACATCCTGAGTGTCTATCAGGTTTTGCCCTTGCATCCATTCCCCAGGCTCCATGTCCCCATTGCCTTGCTGGAGGTCCACGAGCCTGTTCTGCAAGACTGGGTAGCGGGTGCGCATGAGATTGTGCAGGATGCAGCAAGCTTCCATGATCCTCCTCATGGTCTTTGGGCAATGCTGCATGGTGGTGAGAAGTACCTGGAACCTGTTGGCCAGGATGCCAAAGGCGTTCTCCACCACCCGCCTTGCCCTGGACAGCCTGTAGTTGAAGATCTTCTCTTCACGGATGAGGAGTCTGGAAGTGTAGGGCTTCATGAGGTAGGTTGTGAGGGAAAGGGCGTCATTCCCCACGATGAAGTAGGGCACATCTTGTGTGTCGTTGGGCAGGGGTTCTGGATCTGGGAAGCCCATGATGAGGTTGCGTTCCAGCCCCTCCTTGAGGTCACTGGCATTGTATACCTGGGCATCTGAAGATGAGCCGTTGCCTGAAGCATCGATGTACATGAACTTGTTGTCAGCATCAACCATGGCGAAGAGGATGATGCTGAAGAAGCCCTTGGAGTTGAAATAAATGGACCCCGAGTTGGCTGGAGATTTGCAGGCCACGTGCTTCCCATCAATGGCTCCAACGGTATGTGGGAAGTTCCACTTCTGATACCACTGCTCTGCAACTTTCTTCCATCCTTTTTCAGTGGAGGGGCACTGGAGGAGCTCCTCCTTGTATTCTTCGATGATGGCCTGCACCACTTCTCTGACCCCAATGCTGATGGTGTTGGATGGCACCCTCCAGCCATACTGCATGCTCCTGTAGGAGGTCCCTGAGGCCAGGTGGCGCAGAGTGAGTGCCACCTTGAGCCCAGGTTCCAGGCTAGGCCGGAAGTTGGTGTTTGCCTTGGTCAACCTGGGTGTCAGCCGCTGCACAAGTTCATCAAACATGGCTGGAGGCATCTTCATGAAGTTCTGGAATGCCCGAGTGTCTTCATTCCTGAGCTCCACCATCAGCTTCTTGTACAGTCCATCCTCTGCTCTTCTGGCGAACCATCTTCGGAACCAGATTCTTTTTGGGTGGTTCCTTTTCTTCTCGCAGTAGAGTTCACAGAGCCTGCAGATGGCTTCGCACTGTTGCAGAACGATGGTGGCTGCCGAAAGGACTTTGTTACAATCCACGGTGGACATGACTGGATGCTGTGGAAGAGGAAGAGCCAGATGAAGGCTGCAGAGGTCTGCACCACTGGGCTGCTGTTCTGAAAGGGAGATGCAGGCGAGTTGCTCCCCCTTTTTATAGGCAGTATAGGTTTTCTGCTAGGCATCCTCTAGGCATCCTCGAGGCATCCTCTAGACATCCTTAATATCCGAGATAGGTCCCTTCTGCGAACGTTTTTTCCATTTTAAATGCTTTGTTTCCATGCTGCATCCATTAGGCATCCGTTCTGCATCCGTTCCGCATCTGTTCCGCTTCCTCCCTGCATCCGGGTGGTTGCAAGTTGTGCGGATGTGCAGCGGATGCCTAGTGGATATAGCGGATGCGTAACAGATACGTAACGGATGCCTAGCGGATGCGTTGCAGATGCAGAACAGACGAACTGGATACATTTTCCGCACAAAAGTTTTGGGCAGCCCAAAACTTTTGGAGCGGATGAAACGTCCATAAACGGATGCTGGACGGATAGAGAGGAAGCCAAACAGAGGCAGTGAGTACATCGCGTTTTCGAATGGATGGCAAGGTTTTTTGACCGTTTTACATCCTGTTTGCATCCGTTGGTTCAGTGTGACATGGGCTTTATTTTCGGGAAACATGGTAAATATGGCATAGTGTACTAAATTGTTCTTGGAAATTAGAGGCAAATGTGCTGATTGCTGCTAGACAATACAGATGCAAGCTAAGCATTATTAATCAACGTTAATAATGATAAAGTCATAAGTTGATCTCAGAAAGGTTGGGTTCAGGTGGGCTGAAGTATAAAAACTGTCCTGTTGAAGGAGTGGTCTTCGCACAGGTCCAATGGGAATGATCCGCCTGTGTCTTTTCCTCTGTGAAGAATAACGCTTTTTAAAATCTCCATCTCAGTCTGTGTTTCATTGGGCATCGCACACTACACAGAACCAGCTTTCTGGGACCACACTGGAAAACCACTGAACAACCCTACCATGGTT
>BLBF01015790.1:0-12952 GCA_015471245.1 Laticauda colubrina
TGGGAGATGGAAAGATCAGAATTTTATCTTAGATTTCAAAATATAGAAGAGGAAAAAGGAGAAAACTTGGCTGTGATAATGATAGAAATATTGGCAGATCTTCTGGAAATTACTGAGGAAAAAATGATGGACGGAGTAGATGAGATATACCGAGTTTATACAAGATATGCGATGAGAAATAAATTACCAAAGGAAGTACATATTAGATTTACTAAAAAATCCATCAGAACACAAATATTACAAGTGGCAAGAGAAAAAGTATTGAAATATAAAAGCAAAGAGATTGTAGTTTTAAAACAAATACCTAGAAGAGTGAGAGAGATGAGAAGAAAATATCGATTTTTGACCAAAATGTTACTGGAAAATGAAGTGAACTACAGATGGCTGATACCAGAAGGACTAATTTTTACGTGGCAAGAGCAGAGACATAGAATTGACTCGATTGAAAAAGCAGAATTTTTTTATGCAGAATTTTTTGGAAGAAAAAAAGAGGAGGCAGAGAAAGAGATCTCATTAATTGAGCTTCTGGAGGAACAACTGGAGACTGAAAAAGAGAAAGGAGTTGTAGGTGGACAGGTAGACAGTAAAGAACAACGTGAAGTGAGAGCTACGAGAGTTGTTAGACCTAAATATAAAGCATAATCATGGAAGAAAAAAAACTGATTACAATGAATATAAATGGACTTAACTCAGCTGTTAAAAGAAGGAAAACTTTTCACAAATTAGAGAAATTAAAATTTGATATAATTTGCTTACAAGAAGTTCATATTAAAAAGCAACATGAGCATTTGTTAGTACAGCCAAAATTAGGGAAAATATTTACTTCTTTGATTCAATGTAAGAAAAGAGGAGTGGTTCTCTATATTAAAGAAGATATTCCAGCAAAACTGATCTACACGGATGAAGATGGAAGAGTATTAATGGTGGAAATAATGGATAATAATAAAAAAATACTCTTGATTGCAATTTATGCTCCGAATGATAAACAAGAAGAGTTTTATAAAAAACTACATATGGAAATAATTAGACTGGACTATGTTAACATAATCATGATGGGAGACTTTAATGGAATTGTGGACAATAAATTGGACTATATAACAACAACAACAAAACAAAATAGAAAGATTCTCCCTAAATCTTTTTTTAAAATGACAGATGAATTAACCTTAAAAGATATTTGGAGGGAAAGAAATGTTAAAACTAAACAATATACTTTTTATTCTAATAGACATTTACCATGGTCCAGGTTAGATATGATTTGGATCTCAACAGAATTAATATCTACTATTCAAGAAACAAATATTGAAATAAGTACTTGGGCAGATCATAGTCCAATGACAATTAAATGGAAGGGACAAAAAAAAAGATCGAGATGGACATTAAACAATACCATTTTAAAGGAGAAAGATTTTATACAATGGATGGAGAAGGAATTAGTCTTTTTTTTTAAAGAAAATAAAAAAGAAGATACCTCAATACAGAATGTTTGGGATACAATGAAGGCATATGTAAGAGGTTTGATAATAGACTATACAAGAAAAAAGAATATTAGGAAAAGACAAACCTCTAAGGCCTTGGAAGATGAATATATAAGACTTGAAAAAGAATTACAGAAAATACCACAGAAAAAAGATATTAAATTGAAACTGGATGTAATTAAGCATAAAATGGAATTAATAGAGAAAGAAGAACTGGCACAGAAAATTAGAAATTCTAAACAGAAATATTTTGAAGATGCAAATAAACCAGGTAGATGGTTAGCATATAAACTGAGAAAGGAGAAGGAATCAAGAAAAATATTGAAACTAATAAATGATCAAGGTCAAGTTTGTTGTGGTAATAAGGAGAAAAAGGAAATTATTCGAGATTATTATGGACAACTATATAAACAAGAGAATATTGATGAGAAAAAAATTAAACAGTATTTACAGAATGCTAACTTACCGAAGATACCTAAAGAGACTGAAGAAATGTTAGAAAGCAATATAACAATGATGGAACTAAATGAAGCATTTAAAAGACAAAATAATGGGAAAGCACCAGGTCCAGATGGACTTCCGGCAGAATTCTATAAAAAATTTCAAGAATCATTGAACACTCCATTGTTAGAAATTATGAATGAAGTTATGTTAAAAAAGATGACACCCAAAACATGGTCAGAGGCTTATATTACACTTATTTTAAAGGAAGAGGCTGACCCGTTGCAAATTAAGAACTATAGACCTATTTCCTTATTGAATGCAGATTATAAAATCTTTGCTTCAATCTTAGCAGAAAGACTGAAAAAATATTTAAATAATTTTATCCATCCAGATCAAAATGGATTTCTACCAAAGAGACAAATTAGAGACAACATGAGAGTAATTTTGGATACCTTGGAATATTATGAGGCTCATCCTGAAAAACAAATGGCTTTGATATTCCTAGATGCTCAAAAAGCATTTGACAACGTGAATTGGAGATTTATGTTATTATTATTGGAACAGATGGGCTTTGCCAGAAAATTTATTCAAGCAATAGAAGCCATATATAATAAACAGACAGCAAAGGTAATGATGGAGGGAGAATTTACAGATCTTATTAATATAAGAAGAGGTACAAGACAAGGATGTCCCCTATCTCCTTTGTTATTCGTATTAACTTTGGAAGTGTTGAATAGAAATATTAGAGATGACAAAAATATAAAAGGAATGAAAATTAAAAAGGAAGAATTTAAACTACAAGCTTTTGCTGACGATTTAGCTTTTATTCTGGAAGACCCGTTAGAAACCGCTCCAAAGTTATTGGAAAAGGTAGAGACATATGGTGAGATGGCTGGCTTGAAAATAAATAAAGATAAAACAAAGATTTTGACAAAAAATATGTTGTTGAGACAAAGAGAAGAACTGACAGATCTTTTGAAAATTCAAATTACAAACAAGGTTAAGTATCTGGGGATATATTTGACAGCAAGATGTAGCACATTAAAAGAGAATAATTATATTAAACTTAAACAACAGATAATTACAGATTTGAAGAAATGGGAAAATTTACAATTGTCATTAATAGGGAGAATTTCAACAATTAAGATGAATATTTTACCTAGAATTTTATTTCTCTTTCAAACAATACCAATTAGACTTGGAAAAGACTATTTTGAAGATTTAAATAAAACTATGTTGAAGTTTATATGGCAAGGTAAAAAAGCGAGAATAAAGTTAAAACTTTTGCAAGATGCTAGAAATAGAGGAGGTTTTGGCCTGCCTAACTGGGAATTGTATTATCAAGCTGCAAGTTTGATGTGGGTCAAAGAATGGATAACATTAAGAAAACATAGATTGTTGACATTAGAAGGACATGATTTACTGTTGGGCTGGCATGCTTTTTTATGGTACAAGGGAACTAAAACACAGGGGTATTTCAGAAGACATTATATACGGGAGTCTTTGTGGTTAAATTGGGAGAAGATAAAAAAACAATGTTATTTGAAAATTCCAATTTGGTTATCGACTATTGAAGCATTTTCCTATCCTATGATCTATAAAAAGGAACAAACAGTTAGATATGGGGAACTGTTGGATGAAAAGGGTGGACTTAAAACGATCCAAAATTTAGAGGAACAAGGTATAAGGATGAATTGGTTTTCATATGCGCAAATACACTCAAGATATCTTGAAGATTTTAAAACGGAAGGATTCTATGATAAACAGACTGATTTAGATAAGATATTGATGGGTACTGATGAGAAAGTGATTAAAAAGTTATATGGTTATTTATTGGGAATTAAGCTAGAGGAAGAACAAGTTAAAGAAACTATGATTGCATGGGGGAAGAATTTTGGATATGGAATTGATTTAGAGCAATGGCAAAAATTGTGGTCTCAAAATTATAAAATGACAATGTCAATAGCATATAAAGAAAACTTGTATAAGATGTTTTACAGGTGGCACCTTCCCCCGACAAGAATAGCAAGAATGTTCAAGAATAAATCTGAAAAATGTTGGAAATGTCATCAGATACCTGGCTCATACTATCATATGTGGTGGACTTGTGAGAATGCCAGAAAATATTGGACTAAAATTCACATGTGGTTGGAAAAAATGACAAAGAAACACATAGACTTGAAGCCAGAGATCTTTTTATTGGGAATTTTACCTGATATATATAATAAAGACTTGAAATATTTGATTGTAAATGTATTAACGGCGGCTAGGATTGTATTTGCTAAAAACTGGAAGAATGAGAAAATACCATTGCAGGAAGAAATTATTAAGAAAATATTGGAATGTGCTGAGATGAGTAGATTGACATTTGAAATTAGAGAACAAGAAGATAAACAATTTTATGAAATTTGGGGTTTTTTTTATCAATGGTTAGATGATAAAATACAATAATAGAGCATTAATATTATATATATGAAGAGTTTTTTAGGATTGATTTGTTATGATTATACGACAAATTGTTTGAAGTATTGTTATCTCGCAAAGCATGAATGATTAAAAGTATAGTCAGAAAAAAAAAATTTTTTTATTTTTTTCTTTAGTAATATTAGAATATGGATTGACAATATGAGTGGTTATGCAATATAATTGTAATTGACACTATAAAATGAATGCACAAAACTGATGAACCAACCGATACACCGGAAGTATATATGAGAGTAGATGTTTTTAATGTTTTGTATGTTTGTTTGTTTGTAGAAAATTAATAAACCTTTAAAAAAAAAAAAAATAACACAGATAAAAGTGATTCGCCTCTTTCCTATAGTAATTCTCTCATATTTTTAAGTTCCATTTTTAATTTCTGAAGATATATCATTATTACACACTCTTGTATTTTATGATCGTTAAAGTCCACAAAAAAATAAATAAATAAACACTTTTACTTTCCTTCTTTCTTCTTTCAATTTGCTAAAGTTCTCAATTGTTCTAGCCCAGGGTCTGTACCAAAAACATCAATCAATCCCACAGTCAGTTTTTCCTTGCTTTTTTCTTTATTCTAGTTCTGCTTTCACTTTCTAAGATTCTTACTTTGTTTCAATATTTCGTTAATATTACATCCACACAAGTTCATTCAGAAACAAGATGCTTTCCCTTGTTTGAGCTCAAGTTTTTGTCAAAAGGTGGCACTCTCCATTACAGAAAGTCTTCACCTTTCCCCCCTATTTTTTTATTTCGGGTTTTTCGAACCTCAATATTCTAACACAGTGCGGTCTCCAATTTGTAAACTTTCTTATTATTATTTGGCAATCTTAAGTCCAGCTTTATGCCTGTTTATTACCAAAATATTTTAGTCCAATTTAGTTAAATCTTTAGTTCCGGTTTCTTCCTTTCCTGGTTCGAAGCCTCACTTAGCTATCAGAAATATTTTCTCATTTTTTCCCTGTCCCTTTGTAATTTCGCCGCTCATTTTTCTTTTCTTAAAAATTCCATGTTACCTTAATCCCAGGGTACTTTTTTTTAGTTGCATCACCCAATTGTCCCGGTTCAGATGTTATCCACCTCTTTTTTCCCTCCTGCACTAATCTTAATCCAGCTGAGTCCTCCACTTCGGGGTGGCCACTTTAAATCACCACTGCAGTCATCTTTTGGGGGAAAAAGACCAAGCCCAGGAGGGGAGATGCGGCTCCCCTTAAACTTGCTTGCAGCCTCCCCTTACTCCACCACCCCTCCAAGGCAGCTTCAGCCCCTAATCATAATGATCAGGGCTCTCCAACAAAAGAGCATGGACCATAGCCACAGAGAGATGTGATCTACAATCTGTCAGCGAGGAGGCACCACCTTCTTCCCAAAATGTGATATTTAAGGATAGTTCACAGATGATGGTCTCTGGAATAGCAAGCTCCTGGGTACCTTGAATGTTTTTTAGCTGTAAGAATTTTTTATAGAAGATAGCAACACCACCTTCTCTACGAATTTCACAATTTGATCGGTAAACATGATAGTCTCTTACTGTGGTAATGGAGTCAGGGAGAGATGTGTTGAGCCATGTTTCACAGACAAATGTGATGTGGAATTCAGCCATATTTCGTAAGAGGAGAAATTCAGGTATTTTATTCACAAGGCTTCTTGCATTGAGTAGCTTGCATTTAAGGCCAGCAGTAGTTGGAATTGAGGTAGTTAAGGGCATGCGTGCCTAGTCTTGGGTAATGGTGGATTGGTTGAGGTAGGGTTGTGATTGAAGGTTAAAGCTGAGTTACGGGTTGTGTGATGACTGTTTGATATAGTCATCACGGTAGTCAATGTACAAGTCCTTCTCTCCATTGTCTAGATGTTTTTTTAGTTCAATGGGGAGGGCACGGTGGAGTACACAGGGGAGGGCACATTGCTATATGGTTAGGTCAGGGCGAGAACAGAGGTTCTTCTGGTTGGTGTTGCTTTAGGCAAGTGAATTTATAGTAGAAATAAATTTATGTTTGCTTGATTCATTTTTGCAAATGACCCTGCAGAAGCATGGGGCCACAGAGCCGTATCTGTTTTTGAGCTCTCGATCAATGCAGGAAATGTCAAGTATTTCATCAGGGGAAATGCTTGATGCTTGATAATCACTGATGATGTTTCAGACAGTTGGATGTCATCAATGTCATTGATGTCCTCTAGACCAAATAAGATGGCAGTTTGGACATTTCTGTTCTCGATCAACAGCTTTTCTGATGAGGATTGGGACATCATTATTTGTCTGATTTACGGTTTTGTGGATTGGGTTGTGCATTGGGTTGTGGTTGCTGGGTAGAGATGTTGTTTGTAGCTATTGGATGTTCAGGTTTTTGCATTGTGTCTTTTTTTCCAAGGTTGGATAATCTTTTTTTAAAAGCATCCAGGGATGTTACTATGGCATCAAAGGATGTTATTCGTGTTTCTGTGGCATCAACTCTTTCAAACAGATCTAGTTTGGGTCTGCATGATTTGCAGAGATATGAAAACTCATTGGATGATTCTAGGTATTGAATCATTTGCTTTAGTAAACTCAGTCATGATGAGCGTATTTGTTACATAGAGAACATTTAATGGAATTTTCATTATCCTTTAGAGTTTTGTAGTATTTAAGGCATGTACAGGAGTCTTGTGGTTCATTGGTGGGGATTACTTTCTCTTTAGCTTGTGGTTTGGCACTGGATTTTTTCTTGCCATTGTAGGTTTGTTAAGATGGTACGTTGATTAAATTACTTAATGAAGCAATTTTGGGTAATCAATATAGCAATCAATCAATTGCAATAATCTCTCTAGTCAAATAATGCTGCTAAGCAACAATCAGCCTAATGAATTTACACTAATCACTAATCAATTAATTACACTAATCATTAATCACACTGTTCAATTAAATTCATTAAATCACTAATTTTACTAATCAATTAAATTACATGAATCTTGATCTTTTAAATTAATCAGTAATCACACTATTTGCACTAAACACTCTAATCACAATAATCAATTAAAACAATAAATCAATTAAACCATTAATAAATTATTTTATAGAAATAGATTATCTAATCATTGATATAGCTAATGAGGTAGAAAAGTTGTAAGTTTTGAGGTAATGAATTAATCAGTGTTTGATTAAAGTAATGAGGTAGTATTGAGAGTCTGCAAGGAAAGGGTTAATTGTTTTACTAGCAGCAATTATTTACTGGGTGGGAGTAATTTATTGCTCTGATGGCTGCTGCTATTACTCTGTAAACCATTCTTGCCATTCTTACAGCAGTGATAACATGCATTATCAAATATAGCTCTTCCTTATTATTACATTTTTTGGTAAAATTCCCAATAAGAAACACTCAGATCTATGGTCTATTTTAAATCCCAACATTCCTTCCAGCCATTTCCCAATCCTGTGCCAAAATTCTTGTGCTTTTTTTTACAGCTCCACCAAGCATGCTAGCATGTACCCCATTCCATTGAGCATTTCCAACATTTTGGGGATTGACTTTTGTACATTTTAGCTAATCTGGCTGTTGGGAGATGCCATCGATAACACTTTTTAAGTAAATTTGTCTTATATGCTGTGGCCAGAGTAATCTTTTTGTTCTTTTCCCATTGTGTTTGTCATTGATCCAATTTTATATTATACCCACAATCTCACCATCTGGCCCATCTCACCATCGTCTCTTTTATCTGCTCTTCTTTGAATTTATATGCTTATAGAAATTGGTAAGTTTTCTTTATTAATTAAATTATTAATTTATCCTCTGAGCCCAATAAAATTTTGTCTAATACCATTTCTTGTGTGTTGATCCTCCATTCTTTTTATCCTTTCTATACCTCAATTGAATCTGTAAGTATTCCTACCACTATAAATCAATGTTTTAAATCCTGTCTAGATTTTAAATCTCCATCTTCATTTATAACATCGTTATAAGTAAAAGCTTTCCCTTGTTTAAACAAGCTTGGATGTGTTGCGACCTTCAGTACTGATACCCAATTTGGCATTTCTAAATATATTAGTTTTTTGGTTTTGTTCCATATCTTAAATAATGCTTGCCTGATTCTATGTTATTGGAAATGCTGGTATGGACCTGGCTTATCAGGCCATAAAAACGGGCGTCATCATTGCTGCAGATCGTGACTTTCTAATTGCAAAGTTCTTCTGTTTTTTTTAATAATATCTAGTCTAATCCATGTAAGTGATGCTGCTTGATGATAGATCTCCCAGTCCGGAAGGCCAAATTCTCCCCTTTCTGTTGTCTCCTGTAATAATTTTAATTGGATCCTTGGCTTTTTCCTTTGTCACATAAAATTGGAGGTTATTTTGTTCATATCTTTAAAGAATTTTTAGTTTAACTTTATAGGTATATTTTGAAACAGGAATAAGTTTCGGTAGCACATTCATTTTGATTACCAATATGCTTCCCATTAATGATGGTCTTAAGTTGTTCCATCTTTCTAAATCTTTTTTAATGTGTAGAATTAATTTATCATAGTTATCTTCTTTGTGTGTAGTGCATCTTGATGTTAATTCCTAGGTATTTAAATTTTTTGGTAATCTGTATATCTATTTTTTGAAGTCAAATTTTCTGTTTGCTTCTCTGTCATGTTTTTGGCCAGCATTTTAGTTTTATTTTTGTTAATTTTTAACCCTGCAACATTGCCATATTTCTCTAATACCTTGTTAAGTTTTGGTCCACATTGTTCTGGCTTCCCCAAGATGAACGCCAAATCATTCACAAATGCTTGCAGTTTAAATGCCTTTTTAAAAAATCTCTAGAGCTTTTATCTGTGGTTCTTTCCTGGTTATTCTAGTTAATATACTTCTAAGGTGAGTATAAAAAGTAGTGGTGATAATGGGCATCCCTGTCTGGTTCCCTTTTGATTTTTAAAGCTTTTTGATATCTCTCCATTTATGATTATTTTAGCCTTCTGTTCAGAATATATTGTCCTTATTATATTTAAGAATTTCTTGCCAAAATCCATGTATTTAATTTGTTGTAGGAGAAATGTTCAGTTTACGTTATCAAAGGCCTTTTTGTGCATCTAAAAAGTGTAATGCCATTTGTTGACCACTATGTATCTCATAATATTCTAAAACAGTTCTAAAATTATATTTGATTTGCCATTTAGGAAGGAAGCCATTTTGGTCTTCATGAATAAATGTATTTAAAAATATCTGCAATCTATCTGTTATTATTGTTGCAGAGATCTTATAGTCAATATTTAGGAGGGATATGGGTCTATAGCAGAGGTGGTATTCAGCAGGTCCTGACCTGTTCTGGAGAACCAGTAGCGGAAATTTTTGAGTAGTTCAGAGAACTGGCAAATAGCACCTCTGACTGGAGATTTTATAGTATCTTTCCCCTGCCACGCTCATCAAGCCATGCCACAGAACCACTAGTAAAAAAATTTGAATCCCACCACTGGTCTATAGTTTTTAATTAGAGTATGGTCCATGTCTTTTTTTGGTATCAGAGTTATGTTTGCTTCCTGCCATGATTGTGGAGCTTTTGCTTCTTCTAAGACTGCATTAAATACATCTAATAGTAAAGTTGCTAGAATGCTTTGATGTTCTTTGTATATTTCCACCAGGAGATTATCTGGGCCTAGTGTCTTATTATTCTTTTATTTATTTATAGACAAAAGTACCTCAGACATTCTGATCTCATCATTAAGCATCGCTTTTGTCTCTTCTGTGATTTTTGGTAATTCTTCCCTCTTTAGAAGTTCCAGGGTCTCTCCATTAGGAACTCGTCATTTTCTTTTACACTGCTCAGAAACATAAAGGGAACACAAAAATAAGACATCCCAGATCTGAATGAATAAAATATTCTTATTAAATACTTTGTTCATTACATAGTTGAATGTGTTGACAACAAACTGATACAAAAATTAGCAATGGAAATCAAATTTAGCAACCCATGGAGATCTGGATTTGGAGTTACACTCAAAATTAAAGTGGAAAAGAACACTACAGGCTGATCCAACTTTGATGTAATGTCCTTAAAACAAGTCAAAATGAGGCTCAGTAGTGTGTGTTGCCTCCATGTGCCTGTATGACCTCCCTACAATGCCTGGGCATGCTCCAGATGAGGTGGCATATGGTCTCCTGAGGGATCTTCTCCCACACCCGGACTAAAGCCCAACTCCTGCACAGTCTGTGATGCAATGTGGCATTGGTGGGTGGAGTGAGACACATGATGTCCCAGATGTGCTCAATTGGATTCAGGTCTGGGGAACGGGCAGGCCAGTCCACAGCATCAATGCCTTTGTCTTGCAGGAACTGCTGACACACTCCAGCCACATGAGGTCTAGCATTGTCGTGCATTAGGAGAAACACAAGGCCAACCACACCAGCATATGGTCTCACAAGGGGTCTGAGGATCTCATCTTGGTACCTAATGGCAGTCATGGATTGATTTTTTGATGAATCTAATATGGACTTCCTTAGGTAGGTTGTGTCTTCTCCCATAATTGGTTTATAATTGGTATATTTCATCCATTTCCATTATCATTTTTCCTTCTCTGTACCCAATGCTTTTGCTACCAAGTCTGCCATTGTATCAGGAAGATCTTCTCCTTTTTCCTCTTTGACATTTTGGAAATGCAAGTATTGGGCCACTTTCTCTGCTTCTAGGAAGATAACTGTTGTTTCTAATTCATTATTAGCTTGTGTTAGTTTCTCACTAATTTCTTCTACTTTCAATTCCTCCTTTTCCATTCTTTCTTCCAACTGCAACAGTTTCTGTTCATTTTTGATTACTTGGCCTCAGATTTAGCTACATTAGAATTAGTTGTCCATTCTTAACTTAATACTGATACACATAACATATCTATTGCTGTAACAATCCTCATCTTAACTTATTTGATTCTATTTATATATTTTTCATATTTTACTAATCTTCTTTTGTTTCTAACTTTCATATTCATTCTCTAGCCATTGATAAAATAGTTCCCATATCATATAATATTCAGTTTGTTCCTTCTCTTTAATAGCAAGTGTTAACCTATTCATGTCTGCATATTCTAATATTTTCCTAATCACATTCTCATCCATAGGAATTTCTTCAGTTTTCCAATTTTGTGCAAATACAATTCTAGCTGCAGTTAATAAATGAATAAACAAATATACATTTTCTTTGCTATAAATTTCTGGTAAAATTCCCCCCCCCCAAATATTTTGTGTTTTAAATCAGTATGTGGTTGCGTCATCTTCTCCAATCATGTATGTATTTTTGTCCAATACTTTTCCACCACATATGGTAAAATGACCCAAGTAACTGGTGGCACTTCTAACATTTTGCTGATTTGTCTTTAAATATCCTTCCCAACCTTGCTGTTGCAAAATGCCACCTATAAACAACTTTCTTTATATGCGGTTGATATTGTTAATTTATAGTTTCTATCCCACAATTTCTGCCATTTTTCTAATTCTATTCTATAAATATTTTTTTGCCCCTGCTAGCATTATCTCTTTCACTTGTTCTTCTAGTTTGATACCCAATAAATAGCTATATAGATTTTTTTATCAACCTTTCTTCTGTTCCTGTTAATATCTTATCCAAATTTATCAGTTCCTTGTAACAACTATATAATTTAGTATCTTTTTCATATCGAGACTGTATTTGCATTTGTGTATACCAAACCATCTCAATCCCTAGTTTGTTCAATTTTTGTTTGGTTTTGAGCTTATCCTTCTCATTCAGAATATCTTTGTATTTAACAATATTTCCCATATTAATAATATTTGGATGAATAAGTGCTTCCATTGTTGAAAGCCAAACTGGTATCTTCAAATAATGCTGTTCTTTAATTTCTCCCACACTAACAATAAAGCATTTCTTATATAATGTCTTTCAAAGTAACCATGTATCTTACTTTTCCCACGCCATAAGAAGTCTTGCCAACCCAATTTCACATTGGGTCCCTTCAATATCAATAATCTTGTATTTCTCAATACAATCCATTCTTTCATCCATATTAACACCGCAGCTTAATAGTATAATTCCCAAAACCTCCTCTAGTTCTTATATCCTGGAACATTTTAAGTTGATTCTTGCTTTTTTTCCCTGCCAAATATATTTTATTATTATTCATTGAGATCCTCAAATATTTTTTTTTGGAATTGTTTTTTATTTTATAAAAAAATAAAAAACATTTTTTAATTAGAATTGAAACAATTCTTTTATTGGAATTGTTTGAAACAAGTACAATAACCTCAGCAATATATTCATCTTATTTGTAGCTATTCTTCCTATTAGAGATAACTTTTCCATTTTTCCAAATTTGTCTTAATTTGTTGTATCAGATTATAATAATTATCTTCTTTGATCATTACACATCTTGCTGTTAACTTGGATTCCTAAGTATTTTACTTTCTTGGTGATCTGAATGTCAAATTTCTTCATTAACTCTCTTTTCTGTTTCTCTGTAATATTTTTCACTAAAATCTTGGTTTTTTTCTTGATTTATTTTCAGTCCTTTCACTTCGCCATACTCTTATATTATTATTATTATTATTATTATTATTATTATTATTATTATTATTA
>BLBF01015791.1:0-14088 GCA_015471245.1 Laticauda colubrina
CCTCTTAATGTTTGCAAAAGAGGCCAAGTTTGAAAGCGCTTGCTAAGTTTGAAAAACATCGGGCTAAACCAGGGCTAAAGAAATCTCGGGATAGTTTAACACCATTTGCATTTGAAATTATTTCACAAAACTCGGCCAAGTCTTTCTCCCCTCATAGAGATAGGGAAGACAAACGAGTGGTTTGTATTGCATTCATTTCCGTGGCCGATGCGACATATGCAACGTAAGTGGAAGGCACAGCCCGGCTGCCCTCAAAGCACTGAAGGGGAGAGCTGCTTGGGGAAGAATTTCATACAAACGCACTGCAGAATTTCATACAAATGCTTCCAATACGACCGATGCTTCCCCTTAGATTTCCTCCCCTCTTGCCCCGCAAGGTCCGTTGGGAGCCGCTATTGCTTTTCTCTTTGCAGACCTACGAACGAACCTCTTTGGAATCAAAGGCCCCCGCCGGGTAAGAGGTGGCGAGAAGGCTGCGCGCCGCGCCCTTTCCTTGCCCACCACAAAAATGGCGCCGAAGGTCACGTTGGCGTCATCAGTCGCGACTGCGACGCAAAGGCATTGCTATGACAACGGAAAAAGACGCCGTTGGTGAGTTGGGCGGCGGGTGGATCGCGTGTTGCAGATGCCGGTAGCTGCCTCGGACGCCCCTCTTCCTCCAGCAAGGCAGGACGGGAGCAGCAGTGGAAGCTGCACCCCACACCCCACCCCACCCCACCCCAGTCGAGCTTCTGTTCCAGTGACCCTTTCTGGACTCATTGAGTAAAGGCGGAGTAAAGCTGGAGTCAAGGCAGAGTAGAAGAATCCTTTGTCAGTGCCTGCAGGAACCCCCAAAGAAAGCAACCTGGGGACCAGTTGAGCTTCCTTGGAGAGATCCAGCCACAATTCCCCATTGTAAGGTCTACCTCTTGGCTTGAGGGGGGCTGTTGGGAGCCTCGTGCTTTTAAGATCAGGGTCCTCATTCCAGCCTCCAAGGGCATTTTGGGAGTAGAGGAACCTGGTTTAGTTGGGCTGAGAATGAGATGGGGCCAATCGGCCAGGTTAACATAGAGTTTAGCTGTGGCTTGTTGCATGAACCGCAGTTGGTTGGATGCCCAGGGTGCTAAAACCATACCTGAGTAGCCCCGATGTCTTTTCTCTTGAGTTAAGGGTTTTGTTTTTTGTTTTTAATCTCTTTTTAATTCCTTTTTATAGTGAGTCACAGAAGGTCACTCTGCGAATTGGGCAGCCGTTTAAGAAGTAAATAAACACAATGAATAGCTACCTTAAATGATTTCCATTTTTACAATATTCTAAGCTGCAGCCAGGCGAACCCGTAGTATAGGAGAGAGTAGGAACCCAGCAGTCATGGCTTGGTTGTTGAACTATGGTTTGAAAGTCACAGTTGATTGCAAGGAATGAATCTTGCAGAAATTCAGTAATGTACTGTAATGTGCAGTCCCTCCTTGAGTTAGGTGGATGGTCATCTAAAAATGGATGGACAGACAGATAGGTTAGAGAAACAGTAATAGATAAATAGATACAGGAGAAATAGAGAGATAAAGATTGTAGATTAGATAGATTGGATGGATGGATGATGGGTGAATGGGTGGATGGAGTGTTCTCCATGAGTTGGACAGAGGAAAGTCAAGTGATCAATAAACAAGTCTTCATTATTATTATTTACTCCTTGTCTTCTCCTTAGGTTGTAGCTACCTTTCTATACTAAGGGATCCTTCCTTCTCATGGCTGGTTCACCTTCCTTTCCCGTTGAGCCACCAGGCAAAACAGTCAGTATCACTGTGCTGGAGGGCCATGACTTGGTAATTGTCCTCTTTTACTTCATGCTGGAATTCCTGGATTGAGGATCATTAGAGTGGATCTCCTGCCTGTATCCCATAATGTTCAGGGGTTTTTAATCAGAAAGAATAAATGGCATAATATTTTAATAATTGACCCAGATATTAATATCTTATTTTCCAAGTTATTTAAAAGCTGGTTAGTGAGTTCTAGATTTATTTGCTTTGAGATTACTGGTCCATCTGTAAATTTGTTTGGGATGCTGCTGATTACCTTATAGGAAGAAGAAACATTAAATTGCTTGAAATTATCATCATCATCATCATCATTATCATCATCATCATCATCATCATTATTATTATTATTATTATTATTATTATTGCATTTTGCAGGTTTTATTTAATAGCTCTGAGATTTTACCCAAGCTAGTTGGGTAAATCCAAGATCAAGAAAAAAAAGAGAAAGAGTGGGAGGGAGAGGGGGGAAGGGAAAGGGAGAAGGAAGAGGAGAAAGAGAAGAAATTAGTTTTGCTCTGGGAGGTGATGCTATCCTTTGTCCTGTCCTCAATATTGTGGTCTCCATTCTCTAGAAAGGCCTCAAGGGAGACAGTCCGGTTACATTTGTGCGCATCGAGTACAATGGCTTCGTCCTTGGTGACTCCCCCAAAATGGACGCCTCTGCGGAAGGAAGTGTGAAGTATAATTTCACCACCTCTTTTGACAGCCACCCTGAAGGCTTCCACACTTTGGATGATATTGCCCAGAAACCTGTGATATGTGAGCAAAACGACCTCTGCTTTTTTTTTAGCTTTAACCGCTGGGAAAGAATAGGTACAGGTAGTTGCAACAGTTCCATTTAGTGACAGTTCAGAGTTATAACGGCACTGGAAAAAAATGACTCATGACCATTGGAGCATCTTCATGGTCATGTGATCAAAGCTCACATGTTTGGGAACTCACATTTAGGATGGTTGCAGTGTTCCCGGGGTTTTCTCCTGAAAAGCAGAATCAATGGGGAAGCCAGATTCACTTAACCGTATTACTAAATTAATAAGGACAGTAATTCAGTTGGCAACGATGGCAAGAAAGGTTGTAAAATGGGGCAAAATCCAGTTAACAATTGTCTCACTTAGCAACAAAAATTTTGAAATGCTGAATTGTGGTCATATGTCGACTCTCTGTAGTTCTCAACTTGCAACCCAATCGTTCAGTGACCAAAGTTATGAAGCACTGAACAAAGTGATGCACAACCGTTTCCCGCACTTACGACCATTTAAGCATCCCCATGGTCACGTGATCAAAATCCATCAGCTTTGCAATGGCCGTGTACTTCTGACAGTTGCACCGTGCAGTGGTCATGTGATCACTCTCGGTAACCTTCCCAGCAGGCTTCCGACAAGCAGAATCAACAGGAGAAGTCAGGTTCGGTTTATGACCATGTCATCCACTTAACAACTGCCATGATTCTCATAGCAACTGCGGGGGGGGGGAAAGAGTGCAAATGGGGCTAAACTCATGTAACAACTGCCTTGCTTAGCAACAGAAGTTTGGGCTCAGTTCTGGTCATACGTTGAGGTCTTTCAGGTTTGCTCAATCATTTGGAGGAGGTAACAATATCTTTGGCGGGCGATGTGTTCAAGTGGAGGATATTGTTAGAGATGTTCCTGTTTGAATTTGTACACTGAGAAGATTCAAGGCCCACTTGAACTCAAGCATTTTAAGTCAGCTCAATAAAATTAAGGAAATGCAGGTAGTTCTCTTGACTTATGACTGGTTCAAAGTTAAGACCGATCCAAAAAAAGGGGGCTTATGAACCAGATTTGAAGATCTGATAGTTGGATCCCCTCCATAATCACAAGACTGAAGTTCAGGTGCTCAGTAAAATGCTGCTTTTATGGCCATTTGTAGTATCTTGAGACTGCATTTCACAATGGTTTTGCTGGAAACTGGCACATCCATTTTCTGGCAAGATTGTGCCCATAGCAGGCCATTGTTTTTGCTTTATGACCACTTCAAAAAACATTGTAAAATCAGGCTGATCACGTGACTGGGATGTGTTTTATGCCCATTGCAACATTTCATTGTCATGGTCAGGCTCCCTTATGTAGAGAGTAACCAGTAAGTACTTTACATTCAAACATTACAGACAGCCTTAATACAGGATGTGTGCAGCAATTGTAGCTTATTCAACAAAGGCTTGTTAAAACAAATTGTGGCATACTGCAATGGTTGAATGACAGGAGTGAGTAGTGAAGTGGTTATAACTCTTTCTGAAAAGCAATCAGGCTGTAAAGTGATATAGATATATTTTATGCTTGGTTTTCCCAGTCACTGTGATTGAAGTCCTACCAAAGGAGAAGAAACAAAAAGATGAAAAGGTGGTGTCTCTAGGACAGGCCGTGGCAGATCTTCTCCCTCTGCTGCAAGGTGGGTGAAAGGATAAATCTGTGGTGGAATATAGTCTGGAATTGCAGAGAGCAAAGAGCTGGTGGAGGATGGATTGTCTGGTAGGCTGGAAAAGGGCAAAAATGGACCCTTCCTAGCATTTCACAGAGTGCATCTATCGTTATGCAGATAATTGCTTTAGTCCGGCAAGGTTCTGTCTCTCGGCGAACAGCAATAAAGAAGCTACTCAGAAATAGCTTCTTGGTTCTTGGTTCTTTGGCCCTGACAAGCCAGAGTCAGTGTGTCAATAGACCAATATTTTTGGTTTGTGCAAAAAGAAACCTGCATTGTACAGAAATAGACCTCTTCCAAGTAACTGTGTGTAGATCTTCAGCCCTCAGGTCCTTGCATCATGATGCACATTCTCTCACACTCATCTCTTTGATAACGGTAAATATTTCATCAGTGTTTAAAGAAATTTGGCTAATCTTTTTTCTCTCTTCCAAAATGAAAGTTTTATCAATGGCCTCAGATTGCCCCAATGTCAGGCTTGTCCCAACTTGGACATTTAGGAAAGAAAGACACTCAACTCCATTCTTTGAAGTAAAAGGTTCTTTTACTAAAGTGAAGCGGTAACAGCATAAGCAAAACCAGATCTTCATATTTCCACGCAAAGGCCACAGTTTGCCCATCTCTCTGGCCCTCCTTCCCTGACCAGTCCATCAGTGTCCAATAGTATCCGTCCTCAATGTTTTGGAAATGGTTTTGAGTTTTGGCGCCTCTTTGGTGGAGTTTCACATTTTGTTCCCATGACTCCATCCTGATTCATTCCAGATTGACACCTCTGGTTTCTGTCACCCTGTCATCCCCACCTTCTACTTCCTTCCTTCCCAGCTTCCCCATTTTCCTCCCATCTCCCCTGTGTCTTATGGCAGGATGCCAGCTAGGCAAAATATCCTGAAGATGGCAGACCTGACCTCCTCCGTCTTTTGTCTGCAGGATTGTGTATGTTCAATGCAACACTTCCTGTGTATCCATTGCCTGGTTCTCCTCTGGATACCCTCCGTCCAGAAAACAAGGTATTTATTAAAACAAAACAACAACAACAAAGAGTAAAGAGTAGGGATAGGATTCTACCAGTTCAGGCCGGTTTTGTAGAACCAGTTGTTTTGATTCTGTGCTGGAGAACTGGAAAATCATGCCCCTGTCTGGCCCCGCCCCTCTCTACCCAGTCAGTCCTTATTGTGCATGCGCAACATCACGCGCATGCCCTACATCTCTGACTGCGTTCTCCCCCTCCCAGTCACTTCTTAAGGTTATTTTTTCCTCCCAACGATCAGCTGTTCCAATGATCAGCTGTGCTGGGATCCCCCTCTGTCTTACTGCTTCGCCCAAGAGGCTTCCATTTTTTGCGTTCCTGCGCCCAAATCACATGGCTGCACCCACCCAGTCATATGGCCATGTCCACCTACCTAGCCATGCCCACAGAACAGATTGTTAAAAAATTTGAATCTCACCCCTGGTACAGAGATATGCTTCCCAATTGTAAACACCCCTATCTCAGGAGGGACTCGGAAGGACTTTAGGTGAAATGGAAGGTAGATCATTGATAGTTGAATGAAATCTTCAACATTCATTGTAAAAAAATTAGTAGAGTGCTTAGAAATGTAATTTTCCCCAGTTTGTATATTTGCTACATCTACCTTCAGTTTGCTTTGATTTTGCAGTCTTCTATCGATATCTTAATATCTGTCCAGGAGAGCTTACTGACTCAAAATCAACTATCCGAAGGCAATCTGCTGAGAGTGACTGTAGAAGCTCTCTATTCTGCCCCTGATGCCTTTCTCTCCACTGGTCCCCAATATAATTACATGGTTGGTTTTCAGGTGCCAGCAGTTGGTGAGGTGAGTTGACGAAATCTCAAGTTCTTTTATTCCTTTTTTTCTCCAACTGTTTTTTTTTTTTTTTTTCCTTTCGGTCTATCTCTCTTCTGAGACCCGTCTGAGTTTATAAATGAAACTACTTTGACAGAGTTAATTAACTGAGATTCTCCAGATCCAGGTTTCATGTATGTATGGAAGACATTAGCTCGGGGGGGGGGGGGGGGCAGGAACTTTCTCTGAAGAAATAATTGTGTGGTCTCCATGCCAAATTGATTTTTTCCTAATGTAGAGAACAACCTTCTTTAAAACCTGGAAGTTTTCAAGAAGAGATTGGACAACCATTTTGTCTGGAATGATATAGGGTTTTCTTCCCAAGCAGGAGGTTGGATTAGAAGACCTCCAAGGTCCCTTCCAACTATTCTGTTCTATTCTGTTCTATTCTATTCTATTCTATTCTATTCTATTCTATTCTATTCTATTCTATTCTATTCTACTCTACTCTACTCTACTCTACTCTACTCTACTCTACTCTGTTCTGTTCTGTTCTGTTCTGTTCTGTTCTTTCCTATTTCTGTTCTGTTCTGTTCTTCCCTATTCTGCTCTGCTGTTCTATTCTTTCCTATTCTTTCTGTTCTGTTCTGCTCTGTTCTATCCTATTCTATTCTATTCTATTCTATTCTATTCTATTCTATTCTAAACCTTTGTTGTGTTAAATCACAGAAATCAATAAAGTCAAAAACTGGATTCATACATTGTGTTAAACACAACGGTTTAAGATGTGAACTCAGATATTTTAGTTTGCAAACCCTGGTCAATTTATATTACACAAAGCTGTGGCTTGTTCAGAATCTGCATTCATGAAGAGCAGGGAAGAACCAGCATGAAAATTTGCTTGTGATGCTAAAGTTACATTACATGTAAGCAGTTTCTCCATTTTCTTTGTAAAGACAGAAAAAAATGGAAACTTGCCTTACATACCTAAGATTTAAAGCTTCTTGCAAATTAAAGAGCTGACATATATCAGTTAATTAGTCCCCTTTCTGTAACTATTTTAGAGAATGTTTTCCAAGATGTGATTGTGTCCAATTTATTTTTCATCATGTACTATATAATGGCTGAGTTCACAGAAGATATTTAATTCAACCTGATTGTAAATTAAGCACTTGTTGAGCTTCCATAACTCAATGTATAATGACTAACCAATGGGTTGGTCCATGCAAACACCGAGCAAAGCAAAAGTTTGACGTCATGGATGAACGTGTTGTGAGAATGCAACAGCTATCTCTTTGTCAATGTATCAATGACTTGTTAACTTTGTGAATTCAAAACATTTTTCCTGGGACCTTTCCAGAAAGAATGCCCCTTCCTGTACAAGAATGGGATTCTGAAACTTGGCAGTGAGAGAGAACCTCTGCCTCGGCCCAAGAAGTGGCCAGTTGCCAACATTTTAGCTCCTGGAGGACAGAACATCCCAGATGCTTTCATTGTTGGCGGAGCCTTTGAGGAGGAAGATGGAGAACTGAATACCCCAGAGGTGAGTATGGCAGAGCTGGAGGAGCAGATTCCTTTGAACAAGCTTTGTGGGCCTCCAGATGTTGCTATGCTACAATTCCCAGCTCTCTTCCCCTTTGGCAATCCCAAAGAGAGTTTAGAACCAGCAATGTCCCAATTGCCACCTGTTTCATCCACCTGGGCCTGGAAGAACCACTGTACTAGATCAACCCAATGGCTTCTTTCTCCCTAGAGTCTTTTTAGTTTTTCTATTTCATGTTTTTTTTTCCCTAGTCCATCCACAAATACTGGTCCAGTCTATTTACTTGATCTCTTGAGTTCTCGTCCTGAACAGACTGGGTCATTTCCTCCTCCTCCTCCTCCTCCTCCCCCTCCTCCTCCTCCTCCTCCTCCTCCTCCTCCTCCTCCTCCTCCTCCTCCTCCTCCTCTCCTCCTCCTCCTCCTGTATCATGTTAATTTTTTCCCCTAGTCCATTAACAAATACTGGTTCCAGTCGATTTACTTGATCTCTTGAGTTCTAGTCCTGAACAGACAGAGTCATTTCCTCCTCCTCCCCCTCCTCTTCCTCCTGTATCATGTTAATTTTTCCCCTAGTCCATCAACAAATACTGGTTCCAGTCTATTTACTGGGTCTCTTGAGTTTTAGACCTAAACAGACTGGGTCTATTTCTTTTTCTTCTCCTCCTCTTCCTCCTCCTTGCCGTCAAGTTGGTAAAAACTATCTAGACAAGTCCCTGGGGTTTTCAAGGCAAAATATTCAGAAGCAGTTTTTCTGTGCCTTTTTCTTCCCAGGACTAGGGGGCGGAATTGCCACCCAGCCAGCTTTGTGCCTAAGCCAAGACTGGGAATCCTGGCCTCTCTGTTTAGCCTCATGCCCCACTCTCTCCTTTTCTTTTTAAGGACCGGGAAAGCAGGATTCAGGGTGAAACTATTAAGAAACGGATTGTGTGGGACTTGGAAAGGCGTTGCTACCTGGATCCTATAGCTGTGCTATGGTGAGAAAACTCATGTCATTCTCCAACAATTCATAATTTAATGGGATGCTTTATGGGAGTCAAGCAATTAAGAGCAGAGAGCTGGAGATTTTACCCTCAATTCATACTCCTGGTTCACCTTCTACATGTTCTCTAACGGAGGCTGATCTGGACTTCCTGTATGTTTATTAATGAGTTCCCTGAGCTAAAGCTCTGCATAAATATTAATAAGCCTCATTACAACAGACTTGCTTATACTAGTATTTTGCCTATTTACTATTTGCTTCTCCGTCAAGAAACTCAACTGATTTATTTATTTATATCCCACCTTCATTATTTTTATAAACAACACAGGGTGGTGAACATATATAAACACTCCTTCCTCCTCCTATTTTCCCTAGAACAACCTGGTCAGGTGAGTTCAGCTGAGGGAGAGTGACTGGCCTAAAGTCACCCAGCCAGTTTTTCGGGCCTAAGACAGGACTAGAACTCCCAGTCTCCTGGTGATTGGCTCAAAAGTTAGGTTTTCTTTGAAAAAAAATTCAACCCAAGCATCTTTGTCATGATGGTCATTATTGTTGTTGTTATCTTTCTATCCTGCCTTCATTTTGTACCACTTAAGGTGGTACATATACGATGCTCCTGCCTCCTGTTTTCCCCATGACAACTCCGAGAGGTGGATTAGCAATTTTTGCTATCCTTTTGTTCTTTGCATTTTTGGATGCTTCTGCTTGTTTTTTATTATTATTATCCTTGAGATAGTGACATTATTTGATGGGTGGTGTGTGTTTTTTTCTTTTTCTTTTCTTTCAAGAATGGGCATTGGAATTTCATTTTAATGTGTGATATTGTGTACACAGAAAAATAAGAATAAAGTTTATCCTTTATCCTCCATGCTTATCCTTTATCCTTTGTCCTTCATCCATATCCTTTTCATTATCTTTTTACTTTATCCCTATCCATTATCCATTATCCTTATCTTTTATCCTTATCCTTATTCTTTATCCTTTATCCCTTTTTCTTTATCCTTTTCATTATCCTTTTCCTTTATCCCTATCCATTATTCTTTATCCTTATCCATTATCCTTTATCCTTATTCTTTATCAGTGATGGGATTCAAAATTTTTTACTACCGGTTCTGTGGGCCCGGCTTGGTGGGCGTGGCAGGGGAAAGATACTGGAAAATCCCCATTCCCTCCCCACCCCTGGTGGAAGGTTAGTGCAAAATCCCCATTCCCTCCCCATCCCACTAACCTGCTTTCCAGCTCTGTTCTCCTGTACAGGGCAACCAAAGAAGACCCAGCCGATCAGCTGGGACTCAATGGAAGGCAGGGAATAAATGGGGGCGGGGCCAGTCAGAGGCGGTATTGGCCGGTTCTCCGAACAACTCAAAATTTCTGCTACTGGTTCTCCAGAACTGGTCAGAACCTGCTGAATGTCACCTCTGTTCTTTATCCTTTATCCATCCTTTATCTTTATCCTTTATCTATCATTTCATCTTATCAACATCTTATCAACATCTTATCTATCTTACGTTGTTGGCTTTGAATATCCAATCGGAAGCATATCAGTGTTGACCATTTATTGCATATTGCAGGTTCCCGCCTTTCCCATCCTTGTGGTGTTGGTACAAATGTACACACTGTCCTTTTGAGCATCAGACAACAAAACTATTGTAATCAGTTTGCTCTTGGTCCCTTCCCGCTTGACAGCTTTCGCAGGCGGATTGCCGACTGTCGGTGTTGGCCCGTGGAAATTACTAGAGTGCCACTGGTCACATCCATGAAAGTCAAAGCTGGCAAAGGAGACAAGGTAAGCTGCTAGTTTCATCATCGTCATCTTCATTGTTATCAGGATTCTGGCAGTTACTCCAATTAAATCATGAGCCTCGAGCCACACTCCCAAAACTAAAGAGGATTTATTTGAAGCTACCATTCTACATCAGGCACTAACCTGGGCATAGCCAACTCTAATACATAATTCACTGTCACCCTTGATTCTGCTTTTTCCCCCACCCCTCTGGGTGTATTATCCAATGAAGCATGTCCATAGCCAAGAGTCATCAATCATGCTCTCCAATTAGATTTTTGCGTGGCAAAAGTTTCAGTCATCTAATCAGTCATTGAAGAAAATATGAATGGAATGTACTTTCGATTCCACACTGCCACCTGCTCTTTGAAACTCCCCCCCTTCTTTCTGTTATCAACTATAACGTGTATACAAAATGTTTTATATTGTTATATATTTTTTCCTTCACAAAAAATATTTCATTGGCTCGAGACAGCAAACATAATATTCATCCCTTCTATTTTTCTTACTGCAACAATCCTGTGAGGTGGGTTGGGATGAGAGGGAAGGACTGACCCCAAATCACCCAGCTGCCTTTCATGGCTTGAGGTGGGACTAGAACTGGCGGGTGTGCAAAAAAAAAAAGATCGTAAAATCAAGTTACACAAGTGATCCGATATACGACTATTATGGGTTACGGCAGTGATGTGCAGATTCTATTCAGGCCATAAATCAATTACTTGTACAGGTAGTCCTTAACCTACGACCACAATTGAGCCCAACATTTATGTTGCTGAGTGAGAAGTTTGTTAAGTGAGCTTTACGACATTTCTTGCCATCTTTGTTAAGCGAATCATTGCAGTTGTTAAATTGCTAACACGGTTGTTAAATGATTCCGGTTCCCCCATTTTACTTTGCCTGTCAGAAGGGCGCAAAAGGGGATCACACTTGCAACCATCATAAATGTGAGTCAATTGCCAAGCATTGGAATGTAAATCGCATGACCATTGGGGGGTGTGTGTGCTGCAATGGTTGTAAGTGTGAATGAACTGTAGTAAGCCGAGGACTATACTGTACTCCATTTGGGCTGCCGTAACTACCACCAGGGAAGGTGACGGTTTCCACTGTCCTCTTCTAGGGAGGTGGAGCAGTTGCTGGAGCAGAAGAAGATCCCATTTCCTTCCACGGTGTGGCTTACGTCAACTTAGTGCCTCTGCTGTATCCCGGCGTGAAGCGGATCCGGGGAGCGTTCCGCGTTCTTCCTTACCACGATAGTGAAGTGTTTGAAAAGGTAACAGCTTCCTTTGCGTGGCTGATTGGTCAAGTTTCTCTTGCTTTCGATTTCGGTCGAGTTTCTTTTGCTTTCGATTTCGGTCGAGTTTCTTTTGCTTTCGATTTCCAGGATGGTTATGGCCATCTTGCTTCCGGGAGGCCCAGAGCAGGAAGCTATTTTAAGAATCAATCAGATTAGTGCTGGAAGGGACCTTGAAAGTCTTCTAGTCCAACCCTCAGCTCAAGCAGGAGACCCTATGCCATTCCAGACAAGTGGCTGTCCAGTCTCTTCTTAAAAACCTCCAGTGATGGAGGATCCATAACTTCTGGAGGTGACCCTTTCCACTGACTAATCAATCAATCAATTAATAAACCAGAATAGAGCTGGAAGGAACCTTGCCTATCCGGTCTCTTCTGAAAAACCTCCAGTGATGGTGCACCCATGATTTCTGGTCGCAAGTCGTTCCACTGCTTAATTGTTCTCACAATTAGGAAGTTTCTCCTTAATTCCAAGTTGCTTCTCTCCTTGATTAATTTCCATCCATTGTTTCTTGTTTCCATTGCCTTCTGGTGCTTTGGAAAACAATTTGACCCCCTTTTCTTTGTGGCAGTCTCTCAAATATTGGAATGCTGCTATCATGTCATCCCCCCTAGTCCTTCTTTTCTCTGGACGGGTCATTTCCCATTCCTGCAAGTGTTCTTCATATGTTTTAATCTCCAAGCCTTTAATCGTTTTTAAAGGACGAATTTTTTTTTAATGTTGTACTTAAAATGAGACATTCTCAGCCTTAAAGGATACTGTTGCCCTAGCCATTATGTCGAGTCTAGTTAATGAAGTAAAAGACTAGAGGTGATATGATAGTAGCCATCCAGTTACACAAGAGGCTGTTACAGAGAAAAGGGGAGAACCACCTCCAAGGAACTGGAAGGCAAGATAAGAAATAATAGGTGGAAGATCTTTAAAGAGAGGTCCAATCTAGAAGTAAGGTATTTCCTGACAGTGAGAATAATTGATCAATGGCGCAGTTAGCCTCCCAGAGTTGTTGATGCACCATTGCTGGAGGTTTTCAAGAAGAGATTGGGCAGCTATTCGTCAGGATGGTATAGGGTCTCCCGCTTGAGTAGGAGCTAGAGGACCTCTTAAGGTCTCTTCTAACCCATAGATCCGTGGTGGCACAGTGGTTAGAATGCAGTACTGCAGGCTACTTCTGCTGACTGCCAGCTGTCACCAGTTCGGCAGTTCGAATCCCACCAGGCTCAAGGTTGACTCAGCCTTCCCTCCTTTTGAAGTGGGTCAAATGAGGATCCAGATTATTGGGGGCAACAGGCTGTAAACTGTTAAGATAGGGCTGTGAAGCACTGTGAACCGGTGTATAAGTCTAAGGGCTATTGCTATTGTTCTATGTTCATTTCTCTGGGAGAGGGTCTCTTGGCAGTGTACAATAAAAGTGACCTCATTCTCACTTGGTGACGGTTTTGTTTCAGACCAAGTGCCTCTTCAGTCTTTTTCGCGATGTGGGCCATCAGGCAGTTCTTAATAAATTTGGGCCCATAGGAATGTACAGTCCCCACACCAAAAGCGTCATTGGGAAGAGCATCAAAGATGACAAGCAAAGAGAATTGATGCTGAGGAAGGTGAGAATAGCAACAAAGTGAGTGCAAGGAGATGAAGTCCTCTTGAACAAGGGTCTCCAGTCACCCATCTAGGCTAAATGCCTAAGGCGGGACTAGAACTTCCATCTTCTAGTGATTGGCTCAAAGTCACCCAGCCAGCCTTCATGCCGAAGATAGGACTAGAACTCATAGCCTCCTGATTGGCTCAGAGTTACCCAGCCAGCCTTCATGCCTAATGCGAAACTAGAACTCACAGTCTCCTGGTTTCTAAGCCAGCACCTTCACAATTCCACCAAACCAGCTCTCTAAAATAGATTAGAATAGATTTCAAAAGCACCACACAGCCTTAAGAGTTGCATCAGAACTAATTGTGGACTCAGATTCGCATAAAGGCAGAATGGGATGGTCTATCCAATTGTTAAAACCACAGAGATTTAAAAACCAGTGCACAGCTGAAAAGAACCATCCATTTTAATTTGAAGCTCGTACCTCTTGCCAAATTTAAATTAGGTGACACCCCCCCCACAAAGAAGTCAAAGAAAAAAAGCTTTCTGAAATGATGTCCAGTGAAAGACTTTTTTTTTTGTTTCCTCTTCAGTCATCCAATATTGTTAAAAAGGACACCTCCGAGATCACAGTAGAGACTGCCTTATCTCTATGCCAGAACTTGGAAGGACAGGTAAAGCTATTGCTTAAAAAGATGTCAAATGTGCAGTATTTATAGATACCACCTGTGTTCTGAATTCTGGGTCTTGAATCACATGAAAACTGTGAATGAGTGCTTCTGAGTATCCTTCAAGATGCATTCCTCCCTCTCCCCCCTTTCTCTGTCTCCTCTTTCTTTCTTTCTTTCTTTCTTTCTTTCTTTCTTTCTTTCTTTCT
>BLBF01015791.1:14098-30334 GCA_015471245.1 Laticauda colubrina
TCTTTCTTTCTTTCTTTCTTTCTTTCTTTCTTTCTTTCTTTCTTTCTTTCTTTCTTTCCTTCCTTTCTCTCTTTCTCTTTCTCCCTCTCTTTCTTTCTCCCTCCCTCTCTTTCTTTCTTTCTTTCTTTCTTTCTTTCTTTCTTTCTTTCTTTCTTTCTGTCTCTCTTTTTCTCTCTCATATCACTGGGTTACTTCTGCTGTGTCTTAAAACAATAGGTTTGAGAACCTACCTGTTCTCCAGATGTTTAGATTTAAATTCCCATAATTGAAACCTAATGTGTTTGAGATAAATTTGGGGGGGAAGGTGACTATGGAAACATTCTAGGATGTGGCCTGTGCTCCTGAAGAAATATCAACCACTGTCTTTTTCCAGCAATATGTAGAAAGTGGAAGTTTTATTGTGTTAGAGTTTACACTGGATAGAGCTTTGGTGCCCAAGCGTCTTCCAGAGGAACTTGCCAGCCGGTGAGTTTTATATCTGTCTGTCTGTTTGTCTGTCTGTCTGTCTATCTATCTATCTATCTATCTATCTATCTATCTATCTATCTATCTATCTATCTATCTAGATGTGTTTTTGACACTCACATGATGCTGAGAATGATTAATTGATGGCACAGCTTGCCTCCCAAAATTGTTGGTACTCCATCACTGGAGATTTTCATGGAAATGTTGGGCAACCATATGTCTAGGACGGTATAAGGACTCCTGCCTTAGGTATGAGCTTGGACTAGAAGACCTCCAAGGTCCCATCCAGCCCTATGATTCCATGCATCTTTCGTAGTGCTGCTCATTCTCTGTCAGTGGAAGGCATTACCCTTACTTATCCCATTCGTTCTAAATATTGGGCCAGATCAGTCACAACAAATATTGAGTGTCTTATACTCTTACTGAATTCTGATCTCATCATGAGCCCAGGACATTGTATCAAGGCAGATTTCAGGACCTTGGAGAGCATCATTTGCTCCTACAAGGCCTGCAACTCAGCTGAGTTAGCCCTCTACAAACGTTTCCTCCAGGTTGCCCCAAAGGTGTTTTTTCAAGAAGTAACTGGACTTTAAAAAAAATATTCTTGAAAGACATTTTGCTTCTCATTCAAGAAGTTCCTTCTTCAGAACTGAAAAGCTTTTTGGATGAGAAGCGAAACGTCTTCAAGGAAAACCCAAGAAAGTCCAGTTGCCTCTTGAAAAAGCATATTTGGGACAACCTATGACCTGGACGACTGAGAATCCCCATCGACACATATCCTGGGTTGAAACAACTTGTCCACACAATCCTTTGTGTGTGAATTCTGCAGCTGATCCTGGTAAGTTTCATAGAACTGACTTCAAAGTAAACCATGAATGGGATGGCAAAATGAATTGTCGGATTATCAAAACAATCCCCTTTTGTCCTTTCTTCTAATACTTTCAGAGTAAAAGAGATGATTCCTCCACACCCTCCACTCCCTCGAAGAACTGCAGGAGCCATGAAGGTATGGAATTAAGCCTCCTCAGTAGTTCTCCTTCTGCATTTTTTTAAAGAAAATCCTTGCCATTCTGGTCTAGTTTTTGTATCAAGAACAGACAATTCTGCAGCCTAAAGAGATTGCTCAGATAGGCATAATTTTTTCCTGTTGTATGTAAATTATTTGCATTTCCTATAGGAGAGTTAAGAATAGTGCCCACATCCCTAGTCCAGTTTCTGGAATTTCAATAAAGATTGTTTGCCATGCCTGCTTCCAAGTGTATTTTTAAAACCTGAAGGGCTAGAAACCTCCTAATTTAAAAAGAATAACAATTGAGTTTCTCTGGAAGGCAGCTCTAACGTCACATTAAGGAGACACTTCATATGTGAGACACTTCATATTCACTTATTTTTTGATCCATGTCTTTGGCAACTTTAAGAGATGTGAACTTCAGCTTCCACAATTCCCCAGCCAGCTTGCCAATCACTGGTTTTGATCAGTACTTAAGCCAAGATAGTCAATTCCTCACACAGATTTTATTCTCACACAGGTAAGGGTGAAAGTGAGACTAAAAAGGTGATCCAACAAATCAGACTGATGCTGCAATATGTAGATATAATACTAAGTTTTTTGCACAGAATAAAAACAAAATACATTTGAAGTTCAAGATATGAGAAAAAGGGAAAGCAAAAAAGAAAGGAGAAGCCATCTGGGATGCAAGGAAATGGGGGCTGGTGATCTCTGGTCTCTCCTTTATCCAGAAAGATTTTGCCATCCAGAATTCACCTTTGATCGTGGTTCACTGCTACATCATCATTTCTGCTCCTTCAGAAACATCAAGCCAATCATAAAATCTTACCCATAAACCACATCCAACATGTGCTTTTGACCTCATGCCTGGTACTCAGTCCTCCTCCCACACTAGAAACCATGGGGTCCTTCTGAACTTGGGAATTTTTTTGCTGACATTTCATTACCCTAGTGGGTAACATCATCAGTACTAGCCTAGTTTGGTAATGAAACGTTAGCAGGAAAAGCACCAAGTTCAGACAGCAACGGGGACCTCACAGCTCAACCCTGAGCTACAAATACTCCCTTTTGTCAGTACACTAGAAGCTCTTTGGGTCTGGATATCCAAGGATGAGACTTGATGGTTGGAGTGTAACAATTCAAGCAGTAGAGGTCAGCAACTAAGAGGGTTTGCCAGGAGTGTATGCCATTGTCTCATGGAGAAATTATTTCTGACAACACTTGAGTTCACTTGAAGGCTTTCCTGGCTTCTTGACTTAAATTGACTTGAAATTGAAATCTGTCATCAAAAACGTCATCAAAAAGCACAACAAAGAATGTTCTTTCTGCACCAACTCAGGAAGCTCAAACTGCCCAAGAAACTGCTGATCCAGTTCTACAGAGGAATGATCGAGTCTGTCATCTGCACCTCTAGAACTGTCTGGTTTGGTTCTGCAACCCAACAAGACAGACACAGACTTCAATGGATAGTTAGAACTGCAGAAAAAAAAATTTGCTACCAACCTGCCTTCCATTGAGGACCTGCATACTGCACGAGTCAAAAAGAGGGCTGTGAAAATATCTACAGACCCCTCACATCCTGGACATAAACTGGATAAAATTCAACTCCTACCTTCAAAATGACGCTATAGGGCACTGCACACTAAAACAACTAGACAGTTTTCCTGCCGAGTGCCATCACTTTGCGAAACAACTAATTCCCACAACACCGTCAACTTATTTACTAAGACTGTATTACTATTATTCCTCTACTACTAGATTACAATAACACTTCCTAGTGCCTATCTCTTCCCACTTATGACTATAATGTTTTGCTGGTATCTTTACGATTTATATTGTTCTACTTAGTTTCCTAGTATGATTTGATTGCTTATTAGTAACCTATATGATCATCACTAAGTGTTGTATCTTATGATTCTTGATGAATGTATTTTATTTTTTCTTCATGTATCCTGAGAGCATGTGCACCGAAGACAAATTCCTTGTGTGTCCAATCACATTTGGCCAATAAAGAATTCTATTCTGTTCTATTCTTTAGGCCGTAGAAGATTACCACACGCAGATCACCAGCATTGCTGCATCCATCCTAGATGAGTATCATGAACTATTTGGAAGGCAGGTGGTCCAAGGGCTTGTCGTTGATACTCAGACCCTGGAAGACCAGAAATGTCAACTCAACTATGAGCTGAACACCTCAGGGAAATATTTTGCCTTTAAGGAGCAACTCAAGGTATTTTGTCACAATGTGGGTCTCTCTTTGTAAAAGTGAAGTTTTATTGGAGAGGGTGGAATGATACGTTGAAGTATCACATTCTCTCGTGGGATTCTTCTTTTAGCATTTCAGAAGCCCCCTGTCAGCTGCCACCTTACGCTTGCTTGTGCTTCGCTACCATGCGCGCGACAGTCTGCCATGAACTCTGGAGACGATGGATTGGGAGGGAGGATGCTTGGGGGAAAGCGAAAGTAGCCTCTGTATCTTCCTGAGATGCTGCTTCAAGGTCAACCGGCTGGAAAAGAAAAGCAGCTGCATAGCAACCTATGTTTGAAGTGACTGTTCTGAAATTAACTTGCTTGAACCTGATTGCTCATGGGGAGGGCATGCAGTGATGGGAGACAGTTAAGGAAGGAAAAAAGTTGTAATTAGGGATTTTGGCCCATGATTCTCAGTTCTGGCTTTGCAACCCTGCAGTACACTTGGCTTCTAATCAAACTATACCTTTCTCAACAAATGGCGCCAAGGATCGCTTCTGCTTAGAGGTTTAAATGGTGGCAGGTCTGACACCCCCTTTCTTTAGATCTGTAGTGACCCATCAAGCAATGGAATCTAACATCTCATAAATCCACTGCTCCCTCTCTTCCAAAATGCGTGAGGTCCAGTCGTGGGATTCCAATTTTTTTACTACCTGTCCTGTGGGTGTGGCTTTATGGGCGTGGCTTGGTGGGAGTGGTGGGGAAGGTTACTACGAAATCCCCATTCCCTCCCCACCCCACTAACCTGCTTTCCAGCTCCATTCTCCTGTGCAAGACAACCAAAGAAGACCCAGCTGATCAGCTGAGACTCAATGGGAGGCAGAGAAGAGATGGGGTTAGCGGGGCCAGTCAGAGGTGGGATTTGCCAGTTCTCCAGACTACTCAAAATTTCTGCTACCAGTTCTCCAGAACTGGTCAGAACCTGCTGAAAATCACCTCTGGTGGGATCCTTGGGACTGAGTCTTTCTCTTCCTTATAGCACGCAGTTGTAAAAATTGTGCGGGAGAAATACTTGAAGACAACTGCCTTTGAAACTCTGGACCAACTCCAAACTTTCCTCAGTGAGTTGTACGTCTACCTGATGGATCAGATGCACATTGCATTGAACCAGGTGAGCTTTGGAAGAGCTTTGCTCTTTCTTTTTTGACTGTTGAGGCTGTTTTGGGGTGATCCATGTCAGGCAACCCAAAGGAAGAGTAATCGGGGAAGGATGATTTAATCCATTTTCATTTTTGCTAGCAACAGTGCAATCTGTGTCTCACGTGCTGATGGTGAAAGTTCAAGAAGACTGTCTACACAGGTAGTCCTCAACTTATGACCACAGTGGACCCCAACATTTCTGTGGCTAAGTGAGACATTTGTGAAGTGGATTTTTGCCCCATTTTATGACCTTTCTTGCCACAGTTGTTAAGTGAACCATGGCAATTGTCCAGTGAGGAACAAGGTTGTTCAGTGAGTTTGGTTTATCCATGGACTTCGCCGGTCTGAAGGTTGCAAAAGAGGATCATGCAACTCTGGGACACTGAAACCGTCATAAATATGAGACAATTGCCAAGCATCTGAGTTTTGATCATGGGGGTGCTGGGGATGCATGGGGATGCTGAAATGGTCGCAAGTGTGGAAAATGGTCATAAGACACTTGTTTTCTTTGAAGATGTTTTGCTTCTCATCCAAGAAGCTTCTTCAGCTCTGACTGGATGGTGGGGAATGGAAAGATTTATAAGGGACACAGGGCAGGGAACATCCTGGAGGCAAGAATGCTCCACACCTATTTATACTGTTAAGATGACCCTAAGAATACAGATAAACCTGCAAGTGGCCTCAACAACCTTCTAAAAGGATGCAAATGACCAGCTGTCTGCAAGTAGTATAAATCCTTCCATTCCCCACCATCTTGTTAGAACTGAAGAAGCTTTTTTGCATGAGAAGCAAAATGTCTTCAAAGAAAAAAGAAGAAAATCCAGTTGCCTCTTGAAAAAGCATCTTTGGGACAACATTACCTGGATGACTGAGAATCTTCACTAACTTTTGGTCATAAGTCATTTTTTTCAGTGCCGCTATAACTTCCAACGGTCACTAAATAAATGTTTGTAAGTCGAGGGTTACCTCTGCTTGAATACATATTGCCAAGTGCTGAGTTGAGCCCTCCTGTAACTGAACCAGCCTGAATGTTCCTTGTTCATTGTTCCCCTGCCTTGACCAGGTGCTGTCCCTCCAGTCTCCAAGTCCTCCTCCTCCTGTATACACCACCTTGGAGCAGCTCCAGCTCTTTGCTCGAGAGGCCCAGGTCAATGGAGAATATGGTTTGGCATCAACTTACTACCAGGAGGTAAGAGAATGCCTCCTTCTTTCCAAGCAGAACCACTGTGGAAACAATGAGCTTGTCTGATAAAGAAGAAAATGTGTAACTCAGGGTTGGAATTCGCGGCCGTTGATGCTCTGTGAACTTGGTGGTTTTCTTGCAGATGTTTCATGACCCACTGCAGATAACACCATCAGGACTATCATTGGATAATAAAACATCTGCAAGAAAGCCACCAAGCTCACAGAAGCATATTTTTTAAGAATTGGAAGCATTCAGATGCTGAAGTTCTTTCTCTTTCAGTGGAAGGCTGGCTGGGGAATTCTGGGAATGGAAGTCTAAATACCTTAACAGTTGCCAGGGTTGGACACCCTTAGTCTCGATAGATTCTTATTCAAGAATTCCTGGAACATACTTTACACTAGGACAGGAGTCATCAATCTGCGGCTCTGGAGCCGCATGTGGCCCTTTCACCCCTCTGCTGTGGCTCCCTGTCGCCGGTTGGCAAAAGGAAAAAGGATACCACTCTAGGAGGAGATTCTATGGTGGGGGAACTGGATTTCCAGTTGGCTCCAGAATTGAATTGGGGGGGCGGCTTCCGGTTAGGATTTTTGTGGCTCTTTGAGTGTTTAAGGTTGCCAACTCCTGCACTAGGGAGACATGAAGGTTCAAATAAAGTCAAACAAAGATCAACATTTCATTGTATCCGGAAGTTGACATCCTATTGAGCCATGGTGGCGCAGTGATTAGAATGCAGTACCACAGGCTACTTCTGCTGACTGCCAGCTGCCAGCAGTTTGGCAGTTTGAATCTCCCCGGGCTCAAGGTTGACTCAGCCTTACATCCTTCCAATAAGGGTGGGTAAAATGAGGACACCAGATTGTTGGGGATGATAGACTGACTCTGTAAACTGCTTAGAGGGGGCTGTAAAGCACAGTGAAGTAGTATATAAGTCTAAGTACTATTGCTATTTTTGATCTTCAGATCTTCCCATTCAAAGTTTCCAAACAGAATACTAACTAATGTTCCTTCTGTCTCTAGAGGGTGTCTCGAAACCCCCAAGATGCCCAGAGCTGGTTGGATTATGGTGCTTTTTGCCTGTTGACTGAAGACAACCTCAAGGCCCAGGAATGTTTCCGTGAGGCAGTTGGGCTGGATGCCAATCACCTGCCCAGGTATCACTTCATCAAACAGTTCTGGAGCCCTGGTCAGACAATAACTAGGTAGCTCACACTTAAATGTATCAGGATATGTATATACATATCCTGAATAAAATTTATGTATCTTCAGTCAAGATGGTGGGGAATGGAAGGATTTATACTCCTGGCAGACAGTTGATCATTTGCATCCTTTTAGAGAGCTATTGAGGCAACTTGGAGGTTTATCTGGGTCCTCAGGGTGACCTGAGTTAGTGCTCCTGGTTCCTGTAGTCTGAAGTTTTTTTTCCTCTGAAAATCCATTCCTACCCCCACACCACTCGAAGGGTGTTCATCCCAAATTGCATAGCTAAAAGTCTGTAGAGATTCTCCGTCATCCAGGTCATGGTTGTCCCCAAGGTGCTTTTTCAGGAGGCAACTGGACTTTCTTATTGGCCAAGTGTGATTAGACACCCAAGGAATTTGTGCCTGGTGCATAAGCTCTCAGTGTACCTACAACAATAATGCTAGATCATGATCATAGTCATTGTAAATTTTGAACTGATTGGATTTTCTTTCTGAATAAATGTGCTTTGGGGGTTCTCTAAACCTGCAATGTGCTATGATAGGGACAACCCCAGGATGTGATGTAGAGAATTGTCCTTACAATGGGCCCTTCCTTTGATCTGTTGTTTGCTGTCTGTTCAGTGTGCTGTTGTGTGGGATCATGGCTGTGATGCTGCAGAATTATGAAGAGGCTGAAGTCTTTTTTGAGGACGCCACCTGTGTGGAGCCAACCAGTGTCGTGGCCTGGACCATGTTAGGTACAAATCTGGCTAATATAACCCTGTATGATTTGGAAATGCTGATTGCCAGAGTGTTGACTCCATCAGTACTCGGCACACTTTCTGTATACTCTATAGCCATGATGGCAAACTTATGGCATGGGTGCCGGAAGTGGAATGCAGAGCCATTTCTGCTGTCACATGAGAGATCACCTGGAAGAGCCCCATTGCACATGCACACGCGCCCCCCTGCCAGCCAGCTGATTGTTAGGTATCTGCCGTGCATGTGCAGGGGCAGGGCACGGGGAGGCATGCACACATGCGCAGAGGTGCATGGTGCACGCAGGGGGGTTGTATGCAGTGCACCTGGAGGGGGTGGTGCATGCATGCACAGGGGGGTGTGGGAGGTCACGTGCACATTGCATCATGGGTGCAGGCACGCACATGTGCATTTTTGACACACGACGTGGAAAAGGTTAGCCATCACTGGTCTATAAGTTCCGACTGATGAACCCAAGCAATTCAGCGCTCTGAAACTCCATCTTCTTCAAAGCACTAGTTTGGCATAAATGGAACTTAAAAATAGCTCTATTTCCGACTTTTTCATATAATTAAAAGTTAGGTATCCCCCCTCCCCCCGTGTCACAGATCACATTGTCCAATTACGTACTGTGTCATCTCTTTGGCAACCGGGTTCAGTCTCTGGTCAGCGCCTGTTGAGATGACCTTGGTTCCCAGGAGATATCAAGTTGTTTTGGCTGGTGTGCTTTTCAAGCCTCTTCCCATCCCACCCTGCCCAACTGTGTGGCATCTTTGGAAACAGAAAGATGACTGCGACAGATCTGATCCGTTTCAGAGTTGACGGTAATCCTATAGGGCCAGGCTTCCTATGGATGTATCACATCAACCCATCCTGCTAGTCCAGGGAGGGAAGGATGCAACAGACCCCATCAGTCAAAAAATTCCAACTGGTGGGGTCAAGGAAGATGGCCTTCTGTGCCAGTGCCCCTGCATTGTGAAAAATCTTGGCCTTGGAGGCTAGAAAAGCCCAAACTCCCCTTTTCTACAAAGGGGTCAAAACCAGGCTGTGTAGACTTGCGTGGGGGACACAAGGACCCACATAACCACAGGCCTGTTCAGCCCCATGAGAATCCCTCTGCCTGTCTTAACAACTCTTTGTCTCCCCATCTTGGATCTCTCTGTCTCTTGCAATTTTATGCATCTTTTTAACATTTTAAAAAATTTCAATCGTACATTATTTGGTTCTTTTAATGTTTTGTTGCATGTATTGCACACCATTCTGGACATGTCCATATGCTCAGAAGTTTTGGAAAAATATCACAAATTGGATTCTAAATATAACTAAACAAGAAGTAAAACTTGAACCCGAAACCTTTTTGCTGGGTATGATAGACTCAAAAATAGAAAAAAAATATCAATATTTAATCTTGCACATTATAACAAGAGCCAGAATAAGTTATGGTCAAAATTGGAAACTATTGTCCCTTTAGAGGAGATGGACTTTAAAAAAATTCACAAGTGTGCAGAGATGGACAGCCTAACCAAATTACTAAAAAACAACAAAGATAGTGAATACTACAAAGTTTGGAACTGTTGGTACGAATGGGTAAAGAAAAAGCAACATTTGACAACTGAATAAGTTATGAAAGTATGAAGGACGTGCGCTTAATCATAAAGTATTCTGTGAAATTAAAACATTAAAAGAACGAGGAAGGTATTGTAACAAGGTAGATCACGTCAATGTAATGGGGTAAAAGAAAAAAAGAAAAAAAATGTAACCAATGCTCAATACCTGCTGCAAAATGTATCTATGTTTATATATTTGTTTATATGTTTGTTTCTTTTTAAATGTTTCAAATATATGAAACTTAAATAAGCTTTATTTTAAATTTTAAAAAAATTGCACACCATCCAGACCCCCTGTCTGAAGGAGACAGGCAGTGAAATATTAAAGTGTGAAATATAAATAGGTGGTCCTTGCTTAACAATGGCAGTTGGGAGCAGAATTTCTATTGATAAGCAATATGGTCATAAAGTACGTTGTCAGGCATCAGTCAGCAATGCAGTCTCCCTTTGCTGTCGCTCAGCAAGGATTGTAGATTGTTCGGCAAGAACAATCATCGCAATTTCCTGCTGGCTTCCATTGAGCAAAGTCAATTAGGAAACCAGCAGGAAGTTGTTAATCCCGGGCGGCTTGTAGGCAGGCTGTGAAGTGGGTAAGTAGCTGCCACACAGTGTAGTGGGTGAGAGTTGCAAATGGGCAACACACACCACAGAGTATGAGACCCCTGAGATCTTGTACTCCGTATCTGGGCTCCTTGGAAGAAAAAGCAACTTGCATCCTTTTCCTGCTGGCTTCCCCATTGACTTTGCTTGTGGGAAAACCAGCAGGAAAGATTGCAAATGACAATCATGAGATCTGTGGTATGTCCAAGCCAGTTGCCAAGCGCCCAGGTTGTGATCACATGACTGCCAGTTGCTGGGATGGCCAGAACTTCAAGGACCAGTCATAAATGCCACTATTCTTGTCATCCTATTCCTTTCTTCTTAATAAATTTTCCTAAAGAGAATTTATAAGAATTCTTGGAAAAGAAAAAAGCAACACAATTTGGGGTAGTGGTGAAGATTTGGGCCAAGATTCCAGGAGACAGTGAATTCTAGTCCAACTTTAGGCATGAAGACCAGCTGGGTGCTTTTGGACCAATAACCAGGAGATGATGAGTTCTAGTTCCGTCTTAGACATAAAAGTCAGTTGAGTGATTTTGGGCCAATAACCAGGAGATGATGAGTTCTAGTCCCGCCTTAGGCATGAAGACCTGCTGGGTGACTTTGGGCCAGTTCTCCTCTCTCAGCCCAACCCACCACATCAGGTTCTCATTGGAAAAACAAAAAGCAAGTACACTGAAGTACATTGTTTTGAGTTTCACAAAATAAAGGAGACCCATCAATCTATTCAATAAATAAAGATGATGCTCTCCATTTTAGGTGGACACCAAAGAACCTGACAACCCTGAAGTTTCTATGCCTCCTTCAAAATCACAGCAATTATTTCCTGAGGAAAATCTCTTTTTTTTCTTCTTTCCCTACCTTTCCTTTAGGACTTTTCTATGATATCCAGGAAAACTACATTCAGGTCGAGATGGCCTTCCGTGAGGCTACTAAGCTCCAGAAGGCCCATCTGCCCAAAGAGAAACCAAGTCCTCTGAGCACAGAAGAAGTACCGGTAGGAAAGAAAAGGATGTCGTACATGCCTTCACAGGTGCAGTCACTGTTTGGCCCGGAGGAGTCTGGTAAGCTGGAGGTGCCCACGAGGGCCGACAAACCACAAACTCTTACCATGTTCTCCAAAATTGGGGAAAGCATCAGAGGTAGTCCTCGACTTAGAAGTTCATTTAGTGACCATTAAAAGTTGCAATGCCTCTGAAAAAAGCGATTTATGACCCTTTTTCACATTTATGCCCGTAGTCACATGGTTTACATTCAGAGGCTAGGCAACAGACTCCGATTTATGACAGCTGCAGTGTCTCCGGGTTACGTGATCCTCTTTGGCAACCTTCTGGCAAACCAAGTCCATGGGGAAGCTGAGCAGATTCACTGAGCAGCCATGTGGCTAATTTAAGAACTGCAGTGATTATCTTAACAAAGGTGTTGAGAAAGGTCGTAATATGGAGCAAACACGCTAAAGAAATTTCTCACTTAAGAACATAAATTTTGGGCTCCATTGTAGTTGTCAGTCAAGGACTACCTGTCTAGGAAAAAAAAGGATGGTTGACCAAGAATGTTTGCAGGAGAGCCTGTTTTGAACTGCTTCCCCCAATGTTCTCTAGGTCAGGGGTCTCCAGCTTTAGCAACTTGTGGACTTCAATTCCCAGAATCCCTCAGCCAGCCCTGCTGAATTCTTGGGAGTTGAAGTCTACAAGCTGTAAAATGGCCAAGGTTGGAAACCCCTGTTCTGGGTGGACCTCCATTATGATGTTGAGTCTACAAGGAAAAACCCAGATAAAGTTAACCTTCTTTTTCGGCCTGTCCTTATGTTCCGCTCCCCCATTTCCATTGCTAGTGGCTTATAATATTTATTATTTATAGATACATCCATCAATAGAAATCAGGGACGGGCAAAATATTTTGAGTTTGAACCATTTCCACTGGAAGAGTTCCTACTTTGAGTGCAGAACGGTGCGTCTGGAGGCTGGGGCAGTCTTTCTATTATGACTTTGAGGGCCAAATAGCTGTTTTCACATTCAAGATGGGGCACTTTGTGGTTCAAACCCAAACCTTCAGATCGGTGCCACAGTTGAGTCTTCTGCACAATCAAATCTGATTGCAGATTTGTAAAATAGTGAGATATTTATTGTATTTTTTGAGGTGGGACTAAAATGTACCCAGACCTTTCTTTGATTTGTTAATGTTTCACTTCTTGCTCAGCTGCCAAATTTCTGGGTCACAACACCAGACGAATATAGCTATGCCTGCCAAAATAGCCAGATGTCATCCTTTCACCTTTATCCTGGTGATTTTGAGTGCTGCAGCCTTTCTGTTGTTTCCGTGGTAACCTCACTGCATTGAGAAACAGAATGCCCTGGGTCCAGCTTAAATTTGGCATTTACAGAATACGGTTATGGATCCAGGAGACACGGTTTGGGAATTAGCTTCTGTGTTCCCCTTCCCTGGCAACAGCAACAGTAGTTAAGATTTATATGCTGCTTCACAGTGCTTTCCAGCCCTCTCTAAGCACTTTACAAAGTCAGCATATTGCCCCCAACAATGCAGGTCCTCATTTTACCGATCTCGGAAGGATGGAAGGTTGAATAAACCTTGAGCCAGTCAGGATCAAACTGCTGGCAGTTGGCAGAATTAGTAGAATATACTGCATTATAACCACTGTGCCACCAGGGCACCTTAGACCCATTATCCTGGGCCCAGGAAAAAGCAATCTGGAAAAACAAAGAGAATTATAGATGATAGAATTACAGAATTATTATAGAATTATAGGGATGGAAGGGACCCAAGGCAGAAGACAATATCCCATCCCAGACAAATGATTGTCTGGTCTATTTTTGAAAACCTCCAGCAATGAAGCACCCACAATTCCAGGAGGTGATTTGTTACATTCATGAATTGTTCTCACTATCATGAAATTTCTCCTTAGGAATTGGCTGATGGTGACAGTCAGTGAAGAGCTCTTACCTTGACATTGTTCCCATGAATTCCCTTGGCCAACAGACTGCACACCCCATAAATTAACTCAGAAAGTTAACTGAGCTCCTAACCAATATTAGACAAGTTGTAAGCCTGTTGACTGGAAGGTCAGCAGTTTGAGACTCAAACACTGCATGACAGAGTAAGCTCCCGTTCCTTGCTCCAGCTCCTATCCACCTAGCAGTTTGAAAGCATGCAATGCAAGTAGATAAATAGGTACCACTTGTATGGGAAGGTAACAGCATTCCATGAACCTCACGTATAGTCATGCCAGCCACATGATCACAGAAGCGTCTTCAGACAGGTGGCTCTCTCTACTAGAAAGCAAAGATGAATGTTGCCACTAGAATTTGACTTGACCAGAGAGAGGAAACCTTTATCTTATACCATTTACATTTTAGTCCAGATGGAGACTTTCTGCTGAACATAGTTCTGTTATCCAGTTAAGAGGTTGGTCAAATCAGGCTTTTGTCAGCCTTGGAAGACATATTTTACTTGGCAGCTTCAAGGCTACCACATTCCATGCTTTGGAATTTGAGAGGAGGGATTTCATAGTGAGGTGGAAGATTAGACTCAACAACACTTTCTCAGATAGTCAAGGACATGTCACCCTGCACGTGGAGAGGAGTGTCTGGAGGGATGTCTCCAGTTGGGATGAAGATTTGATTGGGCCATGTGATGGACTGGTAGGTGCAGGGGATGGATCTTCAATTTCTCTTTTGGGAAGGGAAAACCCGGAACTCTCAGATTAAAGTTTTTCCAGATGTGCCAATATGACAACTCTAATGAAGTGGAACTTTGAGGAAATGCCTGTCTCAGAGTTTATTGGTTTGGAGTTGGTTAGTTGGAACGCTGACATTAATCCAAATCTCTGCCTTTACCTTTTGTGTCCTCATATGAGTTGGTTTCCTTTTTTACCTCCAGAAGAATCTCCAGAATCCACGGCAAAAGTCCAAGGAGAGTCCTCAGAGCCAACCAGTTCCTTTCGTGCACCCGAAGAGGATACCATACATAAACAGTTCAAGCGATTGTCCATTACGCCCAGTAAACTTAGGATGAGCACTCACAGAGGTAGACAATCTTAGGGGACAGCTAGAGAAAGCTCGTTGTGAGGGTGGAGGTTTGTTCTCCAAGCCTGTGGGTTGGTTTCCAAACATTTTGTTACCATGCTAGGTAATGTCTTCAGCTGAGTTTAGGGGATGCCTATGTTCTTGTTGTGGTTTGCCAGCAGCCTGTGCAGATGGCAGCGGAATCGAACAGTGGGGAAGAATGGGGACCAGTCTGGGAATCTGGAGAGGGCTCAGACGAGGGTCCTGCGTCCAATGCAGAGATGGGGCCAGGACCATCTGGGAGTGGGGTGCTGACTCCAGAGCCTCCAGAGTCTGACAGCAGCGAGGCAGAGGAACAAGGGGAGCCTGTTCCCAGTGCGCATGTGCGCAGAACTGTTAGAAGGCAAGAACAGCTGAGACAAAAGGGGCAACTTGGGAGTAAGGCTGGGAGGTGATTGCCCCTCCCATAAGGTATAAAGGAGGTGCAAAGGTAGAGAAACCTTTGCAGGAAGCAAAGTCGTTCGTTCTGTTTGGATTAATCCTTGAAGCTCTGTGTGGACTTTGTACTTCAGTTGGGTTTTTATAATTCATTTGGCACTCTTGTTGTTGGCAGCAATTCAAAGGAGATAAAGGTGGGTGCTTATCTCGAGGGACTGATTGGGACTCATTACTGGCTGGGAATGAAAATAATTCCCAGTGTTGAAATAAAACAAGAGTTGTTTTAACTAATTGTGTGCTTAATTATGGTCTCGGGAAGCCTTGGTCAGAACAGTTGTTCTGTTTATAACAGGGGTGTCAAACTCAAGGCCCAGGGGCCAGATCCAGCCCACAGGGACTGAGATTGGCCCATGGGGGAGCCCTGGGAATAGTGCAGGACTGGCCCACAGTGCTTCTGCCAGCAAAAATGTGGCCCTCCCAAGCTCCATTTTGATGGCAGAGGGTTGCAGGAGGCCATCCCAGCCAAAAACGGAGCTTGAGAACCCGTTTTCTCTGCCACAGGTGCCCCTGACTCAAATGATGTCAAGCTGGCCATGCCCACCCCGGCCATGCCCACCCTGGCTCCCCGAAACGTAACCCTGATGCAGCCTTCAATGAAATCGAGTTTGACACCCCTAGTTTATAACAAAGAGCTCCTTATCTTTGTGAGGGGCTTTCCTTTCATGTCCCAAAAGTGCTTTTCCAAAAGGCAGCTAGGTTTTCTTGGATATCTTCTGCTTTTTGGATGAGAAGTGGAACATTTTCAAGGGGAACCCCCCCCCCCCCCCCCCCCCAAAAAAAAAGTCCAGTTGCCTTTTTGGAAAAACATCTTTGGAACAACCATGACCAGGATGATTGAGAATCTCCATAGACACCTCTCCTTTCATTTTACATTCAGGTTCCACCCCTGTCCCTCCCTCCCACCTCAGTATCACATGCCAAGAATTGTGGTGCGTGTTGAAATTCAAGGTGGGGCCATTTTAGCCAAAATCATTCTCAAAAGCCTGATAGCCCCAGCATCAGCTACGGTTGGGTGGGCACAGATTGGCCATAGCAGCCTTGTATTGTGCCAGAAGTCCTGCTCCTTTTGATCTCTCCTGTCCACATCTCACACACATACACATATGCTCACATACACAAGGCCCAGAGCTTCCAATGCAATGCCACAAACTGCATTTGTCACTTTGATGAAAGTGGGAAGAGCTTGCTGACACGGCTGCACAACTTGAGGTCCAGCTGGAAACTCAATGCAGGCCTGCAAAGCAAGGTTCCAGAACTGAAATTATATTAACCAAGCACTAGGGAACAAAGAAAAATTGCTGATTCTCTATTTCCAGGTAAGGTAAGGTAAAGTAAGGTAGGATGGGTAGGATGAGATGATGTGATGATGAAATGAGATAACATTTATTATCACTTTTTTTCTGTGAAAACACTGGCACAGATTAAAAAATGAAATTCTGGTGCCTGGTCTCAAATGAAAATATATATAGAATATGTCTGTCTGTCTGTCTGTCTGTCTGTCTGTCTGTCTGTCTGTCTGTCT
>BLBF01015791.1:30344-45360 GCA_015471245.1 Laticauda colubrina
TCTATCTATCTATCTATCTATCTATCTATCTATCTATCTATCTATCTATGTCTATGTCTAATCTATGTCTATATCCTATCCACATACATATATATGTGTGTATGTGCATATACATATATGTGTGTGTGTATACACATACACATACACACAGAGTATATTAATTGCAGATTTAGAATACATAGTGGTAAAAAGAGTCTTCAAAGTTTAACAAGATTGATACTCTATGTTACAAAGCTACTACGGAATCTCGTTCTGCTTCGGATACCTCTAAGCCCCCTCCCAGAATATAACAAAGAAAACCAGTCCAAAGAAAACCACATCCAAAACTAATACTTCCAAACCACACAGAAATATATGATGGTGCTTTCAATCTAGAGCAGGGGTCTTCAAACTTGACAAACTTTAAGACTTATGGACTTCAACTCCCACAATTCCTGTGCTGGAGGTGGAATTCTGGGTGTTGAAGTCCACTTAAAGTTTGTCAAGTTTGAAGACCCCTGCTCTAGAGAAAGTGGTAAGGATAGGAGAAGGAAGAGGTGCTCTTCTCATCCAACGCAGAAAATGCAGGCGCTGCCGTCCCCACTTCACCAGCATCTCACTTTTGAGCAACCAAGCCGACCTGCTATTTTAGTGTTTCCTTCAAATTCCTTGCTCTCTCGGTTTCATTTCAGAAATGCCCAAACCTGCTGCCGTTGCGTTTGAACCAGATCTGGGCCTGTTCATGGTCCCCCAGCAAACCACCTCTATTTTCATGGAAACCATAAAATTCCTCTTGGATGTCAATGCTCTTCAGGTGAGTACAGGGTCAATCGAGGTTGGAGGAGACCAGGAAAATGTATAGACGCATTGCGTTAGGTGTTACCAAGAGTGCATCCATCCATTGGGGTAACAGCCAACCCTCCCTCTTTCTGCCACAGAAGCAGATGGGAGAATTCAGGTCACACAAATTTATTTTGTGATGTCTCTATGGAGGGGGTGATTGAGAGAGACTGACAAAATGAGCAGGAATGTTTTTATTCGTCCTTTATTTAATTCATTGATTTATTGTTACATTATTGATTATTTTATTTGGAATTATTATGTTCCATTGGTTGATTGCTCTCACTGTCAAAAAATTCCTCCTTATTTCCAGGTTGAATCTCTCCTTGACCAGTTTCCATCCATTATTCCTTTTCTGGCCTTCAGGTGCTTTAGAAAATAGCTTGAACCCCTCCTCATCTCTCTGGCATCCCCTAAAATATTGGAAGGCTGCTATTGGAAGGCTGCTACACCAGGATGATGAGGGGACTGGAGACTAAAACATGTGAAGAACGGTTGCAGGAACTGGGCATGGCTAGTTTAGCAAAGAAGGACCAAGGGAGACATGAGAGCAGTCTTCCAATATTTGAGGGGCTGCCAGAGAGGAGGAAGGGATCAACCTATTTTCCAAAGCATCTGAAGGCCAGTCAAGGAACAATGGTTAGAAACTGAACAAGGAGAGATTCAACTGGATGGAAATAAGGAGGAATTTTCTGACAGGGAGAACTATTAACCCATGGAACAGCTTGCCCTCAGAAATTGTGGGAGAACCATCTCTTGAGACTTTCAAGAAGAGATTGACTCCCATCTGTCAGAAATGGTGTAGGATCTCCTGCTTGGGCAGGGAGTTGAACTAGATGACTTACAAGGTCCCTTCCAGCTCTGATTATCTGTTATCTGTTACGTCTCCCCTGGTCCTTCTCTTCACTAGACTAGCCATGCCCAGTTCCTGTTTTTTCCTTTTACAAGATCCTTTTCCTTTTTCCTTTTAAAAGCCTTTCTCTAGCAATGCAACTCGGTAAAACCGAGCACTTGCTGTGCAGCCAGAATAAGCTGCCATCGCACTGATATATTGTTTTGAATCTCTCTGCTGTCTGTTCGCCGGGTCCAGCAAATCACTGTTTTGAGTTCAGACAAAGGGAAGGCATCATGGGGGCAGGCAGCGGATTCCTCAAGCTGTTTTATACACTAATGACAAAATAATACTGCCTCCAGTTTTGGTCAGCACAATACAAAAAAGATGCTTAGACCTTGGAAAAAGTGCAGAGAAGGGCAACTGAGATGATTAAAGGCCCAGAGACTAAAACATATGAAGAACTGCAGGAATTGGGAATGGCTAGTCTCGAGAAAGGAAGGATTAAGGGGTGACATGATAGCAGTATTCCAATATTTGAGAGGCTGCCACCACCCATCCTGTCAGAGCTAAAAAAAGCTTGCCTTCAAAGAAAGACAAGAAAGTCCAGTGGTCTCCTGAAAAAACATCTTTGGGACAACCATGACCTGGGTGACTGAGAATCTCCGTAGATATTTATTTCCCAAAGCACCAAAGAAGGCAAGACAAAAAACAAAATGGGTGGAAACTAATCAAGGAAAGAAGCAACCTAGAACTAAGGAGAAATTTCCTGAGAGAACAATTAACCAGTGGAACAGCTCGCCTCCAGAAGTTGTGGGTACTCCAACACCGGAGGGTTTTAAGAAGAGACTGGACATCCACTTGTCTGGAATGTTATAGGGTCTCCTGCTTGAAGAGGGGCCTGGACTAGGAGACCTCCAAAGTCCCTTCCAGCCCTATTCTATTTGATTGAGAAAATAACTATTTTTTTTTAAAGAATTGACTCCCACTGGTTCCACAAAATTGCTTTCTCCCTTCCCATTTTTCCTCTTTTGTTTTGACTTCACTATTCGGTAAAAAGATCTCAGAGTTAGAGCAAAGTAGACTTCTTTGTCTGCTTTACAGGTAGTCCTCATTGAACAACTGGTCAGTCAGCAACCATTTGACAGATCCCCAAAAAGCTACTTATGACCAGGTTTCAGAATTCTGCTGGACACAGAGGGAGGGAGGGAGGGAGGGAGGGAGGGAGGGAGGGAGGGAGGGAGACAGGCAGACCAAAGTCACATGACTATATTTCAGATGCTTGGCAATCAGCTGACCTTTGCGGTTGATCGAAGCATTTTGCATTCACGTGATGTGATTTATGTAGGGGAGGGAGGTGTTGCCAGCAAACTATTCCCCTAGGAATTTGTTTTCCATTGGTTAGCATCATTTGGTTCATATCGCAATAGCATTTAAAGAGCCTCGGCGATGCAGTGGTTGGAGTGCAGTACTGCAGGCTACTTCTGTTGACTGCCAGCTGCCTGCAATTTGTCAGTTCGAATCCCACCAGGTTCAAGGTTGACTCAACCTTCCCTCCTTCCCAGGTGGGCAAAATGAGGACCCAGATTGTTGAGAGCAAGAGGCTGATTCTGTCAGCTGGTTAGAGAGGGCTTTAAAACATTGTGAAGCGCTATATAAGTCTAAGTGCTATTGCTATTTAGGCTTATATGCCACCCCATGGCGCCTTATAGAACTCGCTAGGTGGGTGACTATGTCAGTATTATTTGCATATTGACCCCAAACAATCTGGATCCCAATTTTACCAACCTCAGAAGGATGGAAGGCTGAGTCAACTTTGAGCCTGTCAGGATTGAATGCCAGATTGTGAGCAGAGTTTGCCTGCAATACTGCACTTTAACCGCAGCACCATCAGGGCTGCTATCATGTGACAAACATGCTCATCAGCTTTATATGTTCCACGTAATATATAACAGCATCCCATTAATGTTCTTAGCATGATCTTGTTAATGGTCCTCATTTGGTAGGTGTGGTTTTTTTATATTGCAACAAAGCATAATAAATTTGAGTGGTGTGGTGGCCTAGAGGTGGAGCTCTCACCTCATCATCAGGAAGCTGTGAGTTCGATTCTAAGTAGAGGCAGATATTTCTCTCTCTGGACACAATAAAAATATCTTCTGGATGTATCTTTTCTTCTGGAGAAAAAAACCCTCCACATTGGTGACAGGAAGGGCATCTGGCCAGTAAACACTCAGCTCCATTCAGCTGCCCAGACTCCACCCCACAAGGGATTATGGGGTTGTTAAAAGGAGATGAATGAAGTATAATAAGTTTGCAAATTACTCAATCTTTGCACAGTTTGCATTTTTTAGCAGATTTGAACCAGTTCTTATCAGACTCTCCATTTGTGATGAAGAACTTGCTTTATTAGTGCAAAGAACTAGAAATGTTAATCAAAGGCACTCCCAGTTCTCAGAGAGGCCTCCCTCTCCTGCTCCCATCTATAGGGCAAGAGGTAGTCCCAAAGAGACTCCCAGGAGTAGGAAAATGAAGACTAGGAGCAGCAAAGCAGGATACTCAAGGGATTCCAGTGGTCCTGCAGCAATGATGCAGCCAAGGGTTGGCTCTCTCCTTCCAGTTTGTTCACAGGGCGCTGGCACACGAGTTGGTCTTCCCTCAAGGAGGCCCCAGCTGTGATTATTACTTGGTGCTGGCCCAGACCTACATGCTCAAGAAGGAATATGTCCAGTCAGAAGAGAGCTTGGAAATGGCTATGCAGATTGATTACCTGGTGCGTATCTCTCATTAGCAATTTGGGACTCTTAATTACACAGAGTAACTTGATTGATTGATTGATTGATTGATTAGATTTGTGTGCCTCATCCAGAGGCAACTTGGGCAGCTTACAAGTCTTAAACTTGCCAAGTTTGAAGACCCTTGTTCTAGAGCATCTTCTCATCTAGAATTATCCTGCCTCTTGGATAGAATGAGCTCTCCTTTGTCAACATCCCTGAATGTTTTAATTATTTCAGAATTTTCCACTCACCACATCCCCATTACCTATTTAGGTTTTAAGGGGGAAACTATTGATTCGACCAGGATGACATAAGATCTCCTGCCTTGACCAGAGAGTTGAACTAGAAGATCTCCAAGGTCCCTTCCAGCCTTATCACCCTATGATTCATTGCCAGTCTCCATAGGTCATGCTTAACCCCTCCATTTCTCTGCTCCCTCTCTAGAATCCAGAGGTTTGGGCTCAAAAAGGCCATCTCTGCTACTTGACTGGGAATTTCAGTGAAGCAAAATCCTGCTATGAACGCACCATTAGCTTTGTGACGGACGCGAAGGATATGCATACTGTGTATCTGCGATTGGGCTCCATCTATCTGGAAGGCAAGGAGGTGAGAAGGTAGAAATGGGACCAATAAGGAGATTGGTGGATTCGTTGACTTGAGATGATTGCCCTATAGAACTTGGATGGGCAGAAACATTGTCTCAGTTCTACCCGTCCGGATGGCCCCCATTCTGCTGTTATTGAGAAGAGCCATTAAGACCTGGTTCCAGCAGAAGAGAACATTGGTAACTCAGGGTTGAACTGTAGGGTCCTTGGAACTTGTTTTGTTGCTGCAGACATTTTTCTACCCAACTAGGTAACATCATCAGTACTAGAGGGGAATGGGATTTGCTCTCTGTTTATATGCAATGGCCAATAGAAGAGACTATATGTATCTTGGGTTGAACTAGGGAGTCCTCGGTACTCTCTGAACTTACTTTCCTGTGGACATTTCATGACCCAACCAGGTAACATCATCAGTGCTAGAAGGGAATAGGATTTGCTCTCTGTTTATATGTAGATGCCAATAGAAGAGACTATTTGTACCTTGGGGTTGAACTAAGGAGTCCTTGGTGCTCTCTGAACGTGATTGTTTTCTTGCAGACATTTCATGACCCAACTCGGCAATATCATCAGTGCTAAAAGGGAATAGGATTTGCTCTCTGTTTATATACAGGTGACTTTCCCTGTCAGTGTTGACTGGAGCATTCTTGGTGGTTGTTTGATTGGGTGTTTGTGAGTTGGTAGTATACCTTGGTCCTTCTTCACCAAGGGGAGACCCCCTCTTCATCACATTTTCCATTTTGCTCTTTTAAATTTTATTGATTGGATTGTCCCCATTTGATTATTGTCCAGATAATTATCCAGATTTGTTGAGAGTATAAAATAAACCAACCAACCAACTAACCAACCAAGGAAGTCTGTGATAGCAGCCCTATCCATGGAGGCTTCCCAGAGCAACAAAACGGATTAGGAAATTTGAAAGGGAGTAGATGGATCTCATCGTCCATGTTGTGCATTTTGTCCAGTGAAACGTCTCTGGACTTCAGGTACTTCAGGGTTACAGGAGAGTTGTGCAAAGCTTTCTGCCTTCCAATGATTGTGAGTTTCAAGTAAACCTTTCAGATGCTTTCAGCTCAGAATACAACCTGTCTCTTTGGAGAGTGTTGTTTTCACACTTCAGGCCATTGGAGAGTTCTGAGCAGTTCCGGGTTCTATGCCTGGATTTATGTTTTGTGAGTTGTGGTTGAGTAACTATTTTATTTTAAAACATTCAATCTAGTCTACACAATGGGAGGGAGTGTTCCTGTCCCTACTGCTGTTGGCTTAGACCTCATAGAGGAATATGATGGTTGTGTATTGGGTCAAAATAACAGATGATTCAATGTTGGCTATCTATTGTGGACACTGCACTATTGCTAGAGGGAAAAGAAGAGGATTGTTGCAAGCAATTAGCTAACTAACTGCTAGTCCTGTTAGTGCCAATGTGCACTGTAAAGATAATGACCGCTATTATACTATGTTGAGAAGTTGGGGTTGATTTGTTGAGTTTGGGTTTTGCTCTGAGGCTTGCTAGTGTTCAGTTTGAGGTCTTGTTGCTTTTTGAAACCAGGACAGCAGACTAAGAAGCAATTATTTCCCATGAAAATAATTTTACGATCATTTTAATAGTCATAACAATTTGCTTCAACCAGTTTCTTCACCCTCCCCCCTCTCAAAACTACTTCAGACAGAAGAAAGAAGCAAATATATATATACTTTTCCCATGTGGGAGAAAATACATTCCAGCCATTGGTCAAAACTAATTTCATACTTAATCTTTCCGTCATGCTTCCCTTCGCCTCTGAGTTTTGGAACTTGTTTTTTTCTCATAGCCAAGATGGGTTCTATCACACCCTCCTGTATTCTGTGATGATTTTTATGAGTTTTATGAGCCTTCTCTAACCGCCTGCCTGGAGCAAGTCATGTTCAAACAGCTGCTAATAACCTCTTTCCGTTTGGAGAACTGCAGGCCTTATTTGTCAACAAGCAAAGAGAAGTCATCCTAAATTGCCACAGCCTGGAGAGTAATTCTCTCTCTCTCTCTTCTTTTGACAGTATGACAAAGCCAAGCACATTTACCTCCTGGCAAGTAAGAAATCACCTTCTTGTCTCACCTGGCTGGGAGTAGGAATCGCTTGCTACAGGGTAAGTGATGGAGCCCTTTTGGCCTCCAGATTTGTAGAATATAGAATACTAGATTGGAAGGGACCTCGGAGGTCTTCTAGTCCAACTCCCTGCTCAAGCATGAGAAACCTTGTACCATTTTAGACAAATGGCTGTCCAATCTCTTCTTAAAAACTTCCAGTGTTGGAGCATTCACCACTTCTGGAGGCAGGTTGCTCCACTGATTAATTGTTCTCACTGTCAGGAAATCTGCCTATCCCAGGTCCTCGGGAAGGACTAATAGGTGAACAAAAAGTGTCAGATGCAATCTAATGCCTGGCTGAATGTGTGAGCAATAATAATAAAGGAGGAATGGAAAAAAAGCTTTCATGAAATGACTTCAGAAAAGTCTATCCCAAAGGTAGATGATCTTCACTCTGTCAAGGACCTTGGAGTACTCATCTCTCAAGATCTAAATGCCAGAGCCCACTGTAACATTGCCCAAAGGGTAAGAGTTGTTAACCTAATCCTGAGTAGCTTTTTCTCCTGTAATATTGCATTATTAACTGGAGCATACAAAACATTTGCTAGACCAATTCTAGAATACAGCTCACCTGTCTGGAACCCGCATTGCACATCGGACATTAACACAATCAAGAAAGTCCAAAGATATTTCACGAGAAGAGTCCTCCACTCCTCTACTCGCAACAGAACACCTTATTCCACCAGACTTGAAATTTTAGGCTTAGACAGCTTAGAACTACACTGCCTTCAGTCTGACCTAAACATAGTACATAAAATTATCTGTTGCAATGTCCTACCCGTCAATGACTACTTCAGCTTCAACCACAACAATACACGAGCATACAATAAATACAAAGTGAAGGTTAACCGCACCAAACTCGATTGCAGGAAATATGACTTCAGCAACAGTGATCAATATCTGGAATACACTACCTGACTCTGTGGTCTCTTCCCCAAACCATCAAAACTTTAATCTTAGACTTAGACTGTCTACTGTTGATCTCATCCCATTCCTAAGAGGTATGTAAGGGGTGTGCATAAGCGCACCAACATGCCTACCATCCCTGTCTAAATGTTCCTTTTTATTCATATCCATTTCATGTATTAATAATCATGTTTATACTTATATCTGTTACCTAACACATGCTTGACAAAATAAATAAATAAAAATAAAAATGTTTCTCTCCTCTTTAGACTTCAATTGAAAACAGAGTTACCCAGAAGTGGATGGCTTCTTTTAGTCTCACTCTAAGGAAATGTCTCCTTAGTTCTTAGTTCGCTCTTTGGTTCGTTTCCATCCATTGTTTCTCGTCTTGCCTTCTGATGCTTTGGAAAATAGTTTGACCACCCCCCTCTTCTCTGTGGCAGCCCCTCAAATATTGGAAAACTGCTGTGATGTCAAGCCTAGTCCTTCTCTTCAATAGTCTAGACATACCAAATCTCTTCAACTGTTCATCACATGTTTATTGTAAATTAATTAGAATGGAAGACTGAGTGGGTAGCATGTCCAATTCTCCATTTTCCTCATCCCTCAATGGACAAGAACCATCAGTGAAAAAAAGTTGACACCTTCCAAAAGTCACGAAGTTGCAAATCCTGCAGCATCCAGAGGGCAGATAGAATGGATGGGCTACAGCTTTCCTTAGAGCCCTGTAGGTCAGAATGAAAAGTTAGGTTGACGTTAATGAAGACTCAATCACCCAGGCCAAAAGTATCTAAAAAGGTTAAATCATGACTAGACTCGTGAAGAGAAAGACCAGGGGGGACATGATAGCAGTGTTCCCATATTTGAGGGGCTGTTCCAGAGAGGAAGGGGTCACCTGAAGGCCAGACAAGGAATAATGGATGGAAACTGAACAAGGAGAGATTCAACCTGGAAATAAGGAGAAATTTTCTGACAGTGAGAACAACCAATCAACAGAACAGAAGTTGTCTTCAGAAGTTGTGGGAGCTTCATCACTGGGAGCTTTCAAGAAGAGACTGGACTGCCATCTGTCAGAAATGGTCTAGGGGATGGGGGTTGGACTAGATGACCTACAAGGTCCCTTCCAACTCTGTTAATCTGTATCTGTAAATGGCAATTGGACCATAGTTTGTGAATCTGAGACATTTCATTACTTCATCAGTCAAATTTTTAAAAAAAGTCAAAGAGTCATTGGAATGTACTAAATCTTATCACACCAACTTCAAGGAATTTCTTCCCTAAATGTATTGCAATATGTAAATGAAGATTCTCTGGGTCTTGGCGTAACTATTTTTTTTTATTTTAACTGATGAAGTTACTCAGAAGAATAATGAAATATCTCTGATTCCATAGCTAAATACAGGTAGTTTGCAACTTACAACCAGAATTGAGGCCAAAATTTCTGTTAAGTGAGACATTTGTTAAGTGAGTTTTGCCCCATTTTGCAACCTTTCTTTGCCATAGCTGTTAAGTGAATCACTGCATTTGTTAAATTAATAGTATGGTTGTTAAGTGTATCTGGCCTCCCCATTGACCTTGCTTGTCAGAAGGTCAAAAAAATGGATCACATTATCCCAGGACAGTTGCAACCATCGTAAATATGAGTCAGTTGCCAAGAATCTGAATTTTGGTCACATGATCATGGAAATGCTACAAAGGTGGTAACTGTGAAAAATGGTCATTAGTCACTTTTTTCAGTGTCTTTGTAACTTTGAACGGTCACTAAAATGAACTGTTAAAAATCGAGGACTACCAGTATCTATGGAGAGTCTCTGTCATTTAGGTCATGGTTGTCCCAAAGGTGTTTTTTTTCAAGAGGCAACTGGACTTTCTTGTTTTTCTTTGAAGACGTTTCGCTTCTCATCCAAGAAGCTTCTTCAGCTCTGACTGGATGGTGGGGAAGGGAAGGACACCCAGTCAGAGCTGAAGAAGCTTCTTGGATGAGAAGCGAAGCATCTTCAAAGAAAAAGCAAGAAAGTCCAGTTGCCTCCTGAAAAAGCACCTTTGGGACAACTGTGACCTGGATGACCGAGAATCTCTACAGATTTTTAGCTATGCAATTTGGGATAGACACACTTGGAATGGTGTGGGGGTAGCAATGGAAAAATTGCAGGAACCAGGAGCAGTAACTCAGGTGACCCTGAGGACCCAGATAAACCTCCAAGTGGCCTCAATGACCCTCTAAAAGGATGCAAATGACCAGCTGTCTGCAAGGAATATAAATCCTTTCATTCCACACCATCCAGTCAGAGCTGAAGAAGCTCCTTGGATGAGAAACGAAATGTCTTCAAAGAAAAACCAGAAAGTCCAGTTGCCTCTTGGAGGAAAAAAAAACAACACCTTTTTTTGAGAGTCTCATATTCAATTTGCCATGGTTTATCATTTTTAGATAGGCTGATGTTGGTTTTTTATGTAGCTCAAAGAGATGGCCGAGGCGGAGGATGCCCTCTCTGAAGCCAATGCCCTCAACAACAGCAGCGCGGAAGTCTGGGCCTACCTCGCTTTGGTCTGCATGAAGGTGAGTCTCCAGAGGTCCATTTCATCCAACCGCTAAGAATCTCCTCTTCTCTGGAATCATAGGATTTGTCAGCCTTGGAAGCCATATTTCACTCAGAAGCTTTGAAGCTGCCACATTTAGTGCCTGGGAAATTGGGAGGGAGGATTTCTTAGTGAGTAAAAGATTAGACTCAACAACATTCTTTCTCTGAGAGTCAAGGACATGTCGCCTTGCACTTGGAGGGGAGTGACTGGAGGGATGTCTCCAGTTGGGATGAAGATTTGGTTGGGCCATGTGATGTGCAGAGGATGGGATTTTGATTTTCAATTGGGAAGGGAAAACCCAGAATTCTCAAATTCGGGTTTTTCCCAGATGTGCCAATATGACTTCTTCAATAAATTCTTACTTGGATGAACTTTGTTTCTGAGTTTTGAATGAAATGGGGAATTTCACTGGACCATTGACAGGACTGAGATTAGGGTCAGAGTAAGGGGCTTCTCTGCAGATGAATTCAATGCTCCTATGAGTGAAAAATGGCTTCTAAACCCATTTGAAGTCCTTTTCCAGGTCAAATGAATGGATGGAAGGAAATTCTCAGTCGAGGCAAAAATGTAGAAATGCATTTTCACATCAGACCCTACCCCCTTTCCTTTTTCTCGGTTGCCATTCTTTTTCTTTACACTTCTCAATTTGATGACAGACCTTCCCCTGGGGGATTTATTCCTCCCATTCCCTGTTTACCTTTAAAAACACCATTAAGCTTTTCAGGGTTTCTCTTGCCTTGTCAGAACTTGTTTAGCACAGATTTCTATTCCCCCCCCCCCTTTAGGGCGGAAGACAGCTGGAGGCTGAACAATCCTATAAATATGCTGTCAAGGTTGGTCACGTTTTTTTTCCCCCTCGTTCAAGCTATATATTTTTTTGTTTTTAATACAACTATTCCATCTTCTATTGAACAGTGTGTGGTCTGGGTACAAACCTCTTTGTTAAGCAATAATCAAAGTTACCACATCCTTCATTACATATTAATTCTACAATATTTAACATAGTAATATCCACCTATTCATTATACTAATTAATTATGCAATATTAACGTAATAGTATTCAACATGATAGTCATCATATTAACTTCTCTCTTTTAACCAGTGGTGGGATTCAAATTTTTTTACTACCCGTTCTGTGGGCGTGCCTTGGTGGGTGTGACTTGGCAGGCATGGCAGGGGAAGGATACTGCAAAATCCCCATTCCCTCCCCACCCCACTAACCTGCTTTCCAGCTCCGTTCTCCTGTGCAGGGCAACCAAAGAAGACCCAGCCAATCATCTGGGACTCAGGAGGCAGAGAATAGAAGGGGGTGAGGCTAGTCAGAGTGGTATTTGCCAGTTCTCCAAACTATTCAAAATTTCTGCTACTGGTTCTCCAGAACATATTTACATAAATATTAACAAGGAGGCATTTTTCATTTATCTTACATTGGATTGAAGTAGGATTACTGCCCTTTCCTTCTCTGAGTATATTTGACCGATGTTTGAGTTACCCGTTTTCCCTTTTGTTGCAGTTGGAGTTGGACAACCTCGATCTCCTGCAGGAGGTCAAACAAGTCCAGCTAGAGGTTGGCTTTGGTGACCCATCGTTCTGATCGCCTCTTCTGCTGCTACCTTCTAAACAGGAACCAACATCCACCATTTTACAGAGCAGGGAGGTAGGGCCAGGTTGCCAGACTTGTGCCAACTATCAGCCCAGAGGGATACTACCACATTTTGAAACAAGAAGTCACCGGTTGTTTCCAGAGATTCCATGAAAAGGGCGTCTTGTAAGCTCCTGGAATTTAGAAGAAGTAGATTGCAGAGATTCTATTCATTGGATTGCAGAGATTCTATTCATTCTATTCATTCATTGCTGGAATATCCAGCAATGAAATTAAAGTCAGCCATAAACCATCTTACAAGATATGACTTATCTCCAGGAGTTAAAATGCTAGAGTAAGTATTTTCGGTTCCTGAAATAGAAAACCTCAAAATAACTCTGCACAGTGTTTGTCAAGTTTGGCAATTTTAAGATGCATGGACTTCAAACTCCCAGAATTCCCTAGCCAGCTATCCTATGCTATCTGGGGATTTCTGGGAGTTGAAGGTCACACATCTTAAAAGTTGCCAAGCTGGAAAAACACTGCTATAACACATCACAATAATTAGAAGAGCTTAGTTGGAGATGTTGGGAGAAGAACAGGAAAAGGAATTGGGGAGAGGTTGGCTGAACTGCCTCATTCAACATTTCTAGGTCTTCTTTAGTGCAAGAGGATATTACAACCCAGAGCAGGAGCAAGAGTAATTAATACATTGGCTTTTATACAGAATTTATTACCTTAGCTTCCCAAAATTATATCCATGAATGTGAGTTCTTAACAAAGATTTTGATTCAGTTAGTTCATCCATGTAGCTTTCTGGAGATAATTCCCTCAGTCAGTTTTGACCTAGTGACCTCTTTTTGATCTAATGGCTATGTACATGATGGTTCCAACGTTTATTTTATTCACGACTTGTTTTTGTCTGCTTTCCAAAATTGGTTTGGTAGCACAGAATTTTGAAAGAGAAATCTAAACTATGATACCCAAAGATTCAACAACAGCAATTTGGGGCAAGTGATTTCATAAAATAGTTTGGGTCTGTTTATTGGTGCCTTTTGTTGGAAGTAAAAATCATGAACTTTAGTCACCTTTCTGCCAGAAAAACATTCAAACTCAGGCTGCAATTGTTCTTTCTGTTATGTCCCATTTGCAAAAGAAACCTGCATGCAGGAGTTTTTAATATGCAAAGCTGAATTTCACTAATTGTTATACAAATTACACATGACAGAGAATTTCTGGGCCACATGAATCTGTTGGGAGTTGTCAAGCAAATTCCATTCACTCTTGGGCTTCTTTGCAGAGTTACTGCCAGCTATGTATTTCCATTTAAAGACTAATCCTTGCATGACAGCTAAAGTACTATGTCATTTTTAAAAAAATATAAATTTTATTTGGGTTTTCACAAAAAAACCATAATACAAATAAAACATCTTTTTTGAGAATAGCATGATCACGGGTTATCACTTCTTCATACAGTACTATGTCATTTTTTCATGTCCCAGTTCATCTTTCATCTCCAAACAAAGTAAATTTACTTTTTTTATTGCAAATACAAGAATTGCGAAGAGATGGAACATTCTGTCCTGATTTAGGAATTCTCCCAACAGCTAAAAAAAACATTATTTAATTCCACAAGCACAATAGAAACAACATCTCTGGCTTAATTGGAAAGCAACCAGGGTAGCTAAATTATGGTATCTTTTGTTTTTTCTAATGTTGCTTTCTGATTCAAGATTTCCCTAAGCAGATCGGATTTAGTTGTTTTTACACACGTCCATTAGTCTATACTGGAGTAAAGGAGACATTCTGGGATGGAAAATAGGTAATCCTCAACTTACAACTGCAATTGGGACCAGAGTTCATGTTGCTAGGCAAAGTGGTTGTTAAATGAGTCATGCTTGATTTTATGACCATTTTTGCCACAGCTATTAAGCAGTTAAGTGCTTGATTTGCAATTGAGCCCAACATTTCTGTTACTAAGTGAGACCCTTGTTAAGTGAGTTTTACCACACTTTACAATCTCTCTTGCCACCGTTGTTAAGTGAATCCCTGCAGTTGTTTAGTTAGTAACATAGTCATTAAATGAATCTGGCTCCCCCCATTGACTCAGAAGGTAACAAAAGGGGATTCCCATACCACAGGATACAGCAACAATCATAAGTATGAGTCATTTTCCAAGCATCTGAATTGTGATCATGTGACTACAGGGATGCTGCAATGGTCCATAAATGTGAAAAATAATCATAGGTCACTTTTTTTTCTATACCATTATAACTTCAGTCACTGTAGTAAGTTGAGGACTACCTGTAATGAATAGTTGAGCCAGAATTCAGGGGGCTGGCAGATAGTTAAGAAGCAGATGATGATAATGACAAATTAAAAATAATAATAATAACGATTATTATTATTATTATTATTATTATTATTATTATTATTATTATTATTATTATTATTATTATTCTTCGGTTCATTGACATTGCAATACCTGGTGATGCACGAATTGTAGACAAACTGAAGTTGGACAAACTGGACTTACAAACTGAAGTTAAGCGACTTTGGAAAAAGAATTTGTGTGTGATCCCAATTGTAATTGGAGCCCTTGGAGCAATTCCTAAAGGGTTGCTTCACTATTTGGAAATCCTGAATTTATCAGATTTGAATACCCTGATTCTATAAAAAAAATCACCCTACTTGGAACAGCTTATATCCTCCGATGCTATTTGAAATTTCTAGGTCCTTGGTTAGGACTTGAGCTGTTGAGCTATCAACCAGCCCCAAAAGCTGTGAATCTCACAT
>BLBF01015795.1:0-12288 GCA_015471245.1 Laticauda colubrina
GATATATTTGACAGCAAGATGTAGCACATTAAAAGAGAATAATTATATTAAACTTAAACAACAGATAATTACAGATTTGAAGAAATGGGAAAATTTACAATTGTCATTAATAGGGAGAATTTCAACAATTAAGATGAATATTTTACCTAGAATTTTATTTCTCTTTAAAACAATACCAATTAGACTTGGAAAAGACTATTTTGAAGATTTAAATAAAACTATGTTGAAGTTTATATGGCAAGGTAAAAAAGCGAGAATAAAGTTAAAGCTTTTGCAAGATGCTAGAATTAGAGGAGGTTTTGGCCTGCCTAATTGGGAATTGTATTATCAAGCTGCAAGTTTGATGTGGGTCAAAGAATGGATAACATTAAGAAAACATAGATTGTTGACATTAGAAGGACATGATTTACTGTTGGGCTGGCATGCTTTTTTATGGTACAAGTGAACTAAAACACAGGGGTATTTCAGAAGACATTATATACGGGAGTCTTTGTGGTTAAATTGGGAGAAGATAAAAAAACAATGTTACTTGAAAATTCCAGTTTGGTTATCGACTATTGAAGCATTTTCCTATCCTATGATCTATAAAAAGGAACAAACAGTTAGATATGGGGAACTGTTGGATGAAAAGGGTGGACTTAAAACGATCCAAAATTTAGAGGAACAAGGTATAAGGATGAATTGGTTTTCATATGCGCAAATACACTCAAGATATCTTGAAGATTTTAAAACGGAAGGATTCTATGATAAACAGACTGATTTAGATAAGATATTGATGGGTACTGATGAGAAAGTGATTAAAAAGTTATATGGTTATTTATTGGGAATTAAGCTAGAGGAAGAAAAAGTTAAAGAAACTATGATTGCTTGGGGGAAGAATTTTGGATATGGGATTGATTTAGAGCAATGGCAAAAATTGTGGTCTCAAAATTATAAAATGACAATGTCAATAGCATATAAAGAAAACTTGTATAAGATGTTTTACAGGTGGCACTTCCCCCCGACAAGAATAGGAAGAATGTTCAAGAACAAATCTTAAAAAATGTTGGAAATGTCATCAGATACCTGGCTCATACTATCATATGTGGTGGACTTGTGAGAATGCTAGAAAATATTGGACTAAAATTCACATCTGGTTGGAAAAAATGACAAAGAAACACATAGACTTGAAACCAGAGATCTTTTTATTGGGAATTTTACCTGATATATATAATAAAGACTTGAAATATTTGATTGTAAATGTATTAACAGCGGCTAGGATTGTATTTGCTAAAAATTGGAAGAATGAAAATATACCATTGCAGGAAGAAATTATTAAGAAAATATTGGAATGTGCTGAGATGAGTAGATTGACATTTGAAATTAGAGAACAAGAAGATAAACAATTTTATGCAATTTGGGGTTTTTTTTATCAATGGTTAGATGATAAAATACAATAATAGAGCATTAATATTATATATATGAAGAGTTTTTAGGATTGTTTTGTTATGATTATATGATAAATTATAGAATAAACTGTTTGAAGTATTGTTATCTCGCAAAGCATGAATGATTAAAGGTATAGTCAGAAAAAGATTTTTTTATTTTTATTTTTTTTTAGTAATATTAGAATATGGATTGACAATATGAGTGGTTATGCAATATAATTGTAATTGACACTGTAAAATGAATGCACAAAACTGATGAACCAACCGATACACCGGAAGTATATATGAGAGTAGATGTTTTTAATGTTTTGTCTGTTTGTCTGTTTGTAGAAAATTAATAAAAACTTTATAAAAAAAAAAAAAATTTTTACAAGATATTGTGACTATCCCTGTTGTCTAATTCCACATCCAAATTGAGATTATGCTTAAACTGCATGCAGTTTCCAGTTTAGATTAAGATAGACAATAACAACTAGGATCCCATTTGCTATGATCTTGCCATGACCTATGATCAAGCTACCAAATATTGATAAAGTGATTAAATTTCAAAAATATAATTTGCTTAAAATTAAAGGGAAAAACTGAAGTGGGAGGCCTTTTGGAAGCAAACTACTTCCTACTTTAAGGCCCTGTCACACTGCCCAACAGATGGAAAACGTTGTAAAAAGGACACAGTGGACGAGAAAAATGTTCCATCCGTTGTTATGTTCCATCAAAAGGGGCAAAAATTTGCATAACCAGAGCGGACAACACGGAAAGGAACGGATGGGGGGAGGATGCAGAGCATATGGAAAATGGATGCAGAGTGGAAGCCTAGCAGATGGGAGCGGATGAGAGTGGATGGCACATCCGCTAGGCTTCCGGGGGACTTCAGCAAAGCGGACGTGGAATGGATACAGCGGAAGCCTAGCAGATGGGAGCGGATGAGAGTGGATGGCACATCCGCTAGGCTTCCGGGGGACCTCAGCAAAGCGGACGCGGAACGGATACAGCGGAAGCAGAGCGGACACTGAGCGGATGAAGCAGATGCACAGCGGATGCACAGCGGATGAAGTGGATGCAGAGCGGAAGCCTAGCGGATGCACAGTGAAAGCCTAGCGGATGCACAGCATCCACTGCGCATGCGGGGGGATTTATTGCATCAGCCCCGCAGATATAAAGGGAAGCAGCTCGGAAGAAGGTCACCATTCAGAGGAAAGACCTGCATCCAGACACATTGAGTGCCTTGCCAGCCTGCCCTGCCTGCATGCCTGCCTGCCAGCCTTGCTGCCTGCTTTGCTGCCTGCCATCCTGCCAGCCTCCCTGCCAGCCTTGCTGTCTGCCAGCCTTGGTGCCTGCCTTCCTGCCAGCCTTGGTGCCTGCCTGCCTGAAAGCCTTGGTGCCTGCCAGCCTGCCAGCCTTCCTGCCAGCCTTCCTGCCAGCCTGCCTGCCAGCCTTGGTGCATGCCTGCCAGCCTCCCTGCCAGCCAGCAACCCCACAACCATGGGGAAGAAGAGAAAGCCTCAGCCATCTGCTGCCAGCCCTGGCAAGAGGGACAGGGCCACCCTCCCGCCCCCTGGCCCTTACTCTGTTTCTGCTGGGGCTTCTGTAGCACGGGCTCGCTCTTCTGCGGCTGGGGCTTCTGTTGCTTCTGCTTCTGGAGGAGCTGATGATGATGCTTGTGGCGGTGGTGCTTCTGCTCGTGCTTACAGATGCTGCTTCCGGTGGTGGTGCTTCTGCTCATGCTTACTCTGCTGAGGCTGCTCCTGGTGGTGGTGCTTCTGCTGGTGCTTACTCTGCTGAAGCTGCTCCTAGTCCTGCTGGTCCTGCTGGTCCTGCTCGTGCTCCTGGACTTGCTTGTCCTGATCGTCCTGCTGGTCCTGCTGGGGCTCCTGGTGCTTACTCTGCTGCTGCTGATCCTGGTCCTGCTGGTGCTGCTGGTGCTGGTGCTGCTGCTGCTGCTGGTGCTGCTGCTGCTGATGATGATGATGATCCTGCTGGTGCTGCTGCTGCTGATGATGATTATGATCCTGCTGGTGATGCTGCTGCTGCTGCTGCTGATGATGATGATGATCCTGCTGTTGCTGCTGCTGCTGGTGGTGAGGAGGAGCAGCCCCTACAACCTCGAAGCCCCTCTGATGAGGGCCCATATGGCCCTGCGAGAGGGAGGAAGAGGCAGACGTGTGATAGGGAGAGGAGGCAATATTCCATTGAGGAGGAACACGAGGATGAGGTGCTGGAGTGGCTGAGAGAGAATGACTATCTGTGGCAGAAAGGACACCGGCTCTACAGGGACACCAAAAGGAAGCAGGCTGCTTGGAGAGAGAAGGCGGAGAGCTTGGGCTACACATTGGATGTGCTCCTCGGCTGGTGGAAGCACATGCACTCCTGGTATGGGAAGCTGCATCTCAAGAAATCAGGCTAGGCCAAGGTTAAGCTGACGTACAGAGAGACCTATGTAATGGCCAGGGGCAGCTTCCTGGAGGGTGAGATCCGCCACTGAGGATCAGCAGCAGCCCCTCTCATGACCATCTCTCTCTGGAAGCCTGCTGAGAGCCAGTCCTCTTCCAGCCGAGAGTCAGCTCCTGTCTCCAGGCAGGTTTCTGTGGAGTTTCCCATGGCGGAGAACCCGCGGACAGTTGTTTTAACTGTGGTGGAGCGCGTGGAGGACTCCCTGGTGCAGTGGGAGAAAGGAGATGGCACTTCCACCATAGCCCTACCTGCATCCACTCCCAGCTCCACCTCCACAGAAAGGCAGAGAGCCAGACAGGAGGAGCAGAGCCACACTGTCCTGCTGGAGATCAGGGACACCATCCGGAGCAGCATAGATCTCCTCTCTCAGCTGGTCCACACCGACTCCTCATCCTCCAACCGCAAGCCCTTCCTCATCTATGTGAACCAGACCCTCATGGACATGGCGGAACCCCAGTACCAGGTGGTGAAGGACCGGATCAACGAGCTGCTTCACAACCATCCAGATCCAGAGGAACCTACTCCCACCCAGTCCAGGTCTGCTCCTCCACCCCAGGTGATGTCCCTCCCATTCCAAGGCTTTCCACAGGCCCTCACCTACCAGGGCTGCGGCTACCAGGAGGTCCAGCAGCACAGGCAGCAGCCCTTCCCAGTCCAGGCACAGAGTCATCAGACAACATTGTTGCCACCAGTTCCACTGATGCCACCCACGACACTGATGCCACGAACGCCACCGATGCCACCCACGCCACAGATGCCACCCACGCCAGTCCTCACCCAGCTGCAGACCAGACAGCCCCACTACACTGCTCCTTCCTCCACCCCACAGCCAAGCCCGGCCTCAGTACATCTGTCGTTGGTACTGGGGCTGACACCCCATGGCATGAAGGAAGGAGCTCTCAACATCACGGGACTGAGCCAGCTCTCTGAGAGCTTCCTCCACACACCATCCCCTGTTGTCCTCTCAGGGCCAGGCACCCCAGTGGGGCTTCAGACCAGCACTCCAGCACCAGCACCTCCACAGCACCTGGACCCTTCACCCCTGAGACTGGGCACATCTCCGAGTGACCAAGAAGAGTGCCAGAGACTGGGTGGCTACCTGTAGACTTTATTTGGACACTTGACTTGGGTCATTTTTCTTTAACAGCTTGTTATTAATAAATTTTATCTTTGCTTCATACACTTGCTTCATTTATTTTTTTTAATAAAGTCTTGGTGGAAACTTTTAGAAATGCTTCAAGCCTTGCATGCTTGTGGGATGGGCAGGGATACCTTTGGGATGGGCAGGGATACCTGTGGGATGGGCAGGGATACCTTTGGGATGGGTAATATTTGTGGAATGGGCAGGGATACCTGTGGGATGGGCAGGGATACCTTTGGGATGGGTAATAGCTGTGGGATAGATAAACCTCCAGTGCAAGCATAGTGGGACTGTATGGTCCACCCTCCCTGGTGCCACACCTATGGCCCTTTATTATCAATAATAATGTAATAATCATCCAAACATGTCAACACAAATACAACTCTTTATTAAATGCCCTGATCATTGTAGGGCCACCCAACATACATGGCCCAATCTCATCCATGTGATGAGACAGGCTGAAGGAAGCATCCATTAAGCATCTATCATCCTGTCTTGCCACTCCACTGCTCCAGCTGGAGAGTTGCACCAGTGTTTCAGGAGGTTGCGCTGCTTTTTCCCTTCACGTGAGGCTCTGTTGGGGCCTTGCACATCCTGAGTGTCTATCAGGTTTCACCCTTGCCTCCATTCCCCAGGCTCCATGTCCCCATTGCCTTGCTGGAGGTCCACGAGCCTGTTCTGCAAGACAGGGTAGCGGGTGCACATGAGATTGTGCAGGATGCAGCAAGCTTCCACGATCCTCCTCACGGTCTCTGGGCAATAGTGCATGGTGGTGAGAAGTACCTGGAACCTGTTGGCCAGGATGCCAAAGGCGTTCTCTACCCCCCGCCTTGCCCTGGACAGCCTGTAGTTGAAGATCCTCTCTTCACGGGTGAGGAGTCTGGAAGTGTAGGGCTTCATGAGGTAGGTTCTGAGGGAGAAGGTGTCATCTCCCACAATGAAGTAGGGCAAATCTTGCGTGTCGTTGGGTAGGGGGTCTGGATCTGGGAAGCCCATGATGAGGTTGCATTCCAGCCCCTCCTTGAGGTGACTGGCGTTGTATACCTGGGCATCTGAAGCTGACCCGTTGTCTGAAGCATCGATGTACATGAACTTGTAGTCAGCATCGACCATGGCAAAGAGGACGATGCTGAAGAAGCCCTTGTAGTTGAAATAAGTGTATCCTGACCTGGTTGGAGCTTTGCAGGCCATGTGCTTGCCATCTATGGCTCCAACGCTGTGTGGGAAGTTCCACCTCTGATACCACTGCTCTGCAACTTTCCTCCAGCCTTGTTCAGTGGTGGGGCACTGGAGGAGCTCCTCCTTGTATTCCTGCACCACATCTCTGACCACAATGCTGATGGTGTTGTGTGGCACTTTCCAGCCATACTGCATGCTCCTGTAGGTGGTCCCTGAGGCCAGGTGGTGCAGAGTGAGTGCCACCTTGAGCCCAGGGTCCAGGCTGGGCTGGAAGTTGGTGTTTGCCTTGGTCAACCTGGGTGTCAGCCGCTGCACAACTTCATCAAACATGGCTGGAGGCATCCTCATGAAGTTCTGGAATGCACGAGTGTCTTCGTTCCTCAGCTCCACCATCAGCTTGTTGTACAGTCCATACTCTGCTCTTCTCCCAATCCATCTTCAGACCCAGACTCTTCTTGGCCGCCTCCTTTTCTTCCTGTAGTAGAGTTCTTTTTTCTGTTTTAAATGCTTTCTTTGTGAGCTGCATCCGCTTTCATCTTTTCTACATCCGTGCTACTAACGTTGCGCGTCCGTTCCGCTTCCTCCCTGCGTCCATTTACCACTGGAACAGATGCAAGTTGCGCGGATGCGCAGTGGATGCCTAGCGGATATTGAGGATGTGTAACGGATGCAGAACGGATGTCCCCTGTATGCCTAGCAGATGCAAAATGGACGCGTTGGCTACATTTTCCGCTCAAAAATGTTTTGAGCAGCTCAAAACCTTCTGGACAGATAGAGAGGAAGCAAAAGTGAGGCAGTGAGAACAGGGCAGATGCATCGCGTTAACCAACGGATGGCAAGTGTTTTTCTCCATTTTACATCCTCTTTCCATCTGTTGGTGCAGTGTGACAGGGGCTTTAACTCTTCCACCACCACATATTGATGACCTATGGTGCTGAGCAAGTCTGCAGAAGCAGAGAACAAATTATTTACCTGTGCGAATTGTTCATTAAAGGGGATAACGTTTTAGGTACAGCCAGTTCTTTAGACACTTCAATTTTGCTGTCTCCAACAACTCCAAGGGGTCATTAAAGTCATTATATTGATGCAACAACAAACAATTTAAGTTATTGGAGGGTTTTCTTGGATTTAAAAGGAAAAACTGCAAATTTAAAGCATCATTTCATACTCTGCTCTTAAAGCCAAGAAAAATCAGTTCAATATTTTGGAGTCCAATGTTTTTAAGAAGTTAAATAGCTACAAAAGGGGGGAAATGTTGTTCTTGCCCTCTCAGAGCTGTCCTGCTAGTGAATTAAGCATCTTCAAGAAAGACAAGTTTCATTATAAAAAATGAACTAAATAGGGCACAGATATAAATAATTCTAATTGCAAATGTATAAGAATATGTACAAATATGGAAACTATTAACATTTAAATAGAAATACCTTACAACTTATCATAGAGGAAGATAACTGTTGTTTGTACAGTGATGTCCCACAGAGGAAGTTATGTTATAGCTTTTTAGTGTTCAGAAAAATTAACAATGACTAATTCCAAGATACCTTCTGCTATCTTTTCTTAAGGATTCTGAAGGTATTTCTTTTAAAACCAGATTCATTCCAGTTAATTCTGCAGATGACAGTCAGGATATCCTCCCATAATCAGCCAATTAGGTCTGGAGAAATGTTATTCTATCTATAGGATTGCCTTTTTACCAAATATGATATATAAATAACATAGATCAAGGACTATACAACATGTGATACTAGGTGTTCTTAAAGTACTGTACAACTTTCAGCACCCTTAGGAAACATAGAAGATTCAGGAAAGTGAGCTTAAGACCAACATTTAGAAGGCTGTAGCTTGTCCAACCCTGAATTTGATAATATGACAGCCAAACACTGGAAAATTAAAGTGTTTACAACAGGATTGCTGAAATAATTTAAAAATATGGGAAAACTGCTTTATCTAAAAAAGTAGCATAAGAGCAAAAAACTTTGAAGAACTCTACAGTTAGGATACATATACAAATTGGGTTATCATTTCTTAGCTACATTAACAATTTTTTCCTAATACATATAATTTAATTTGTGTCTGGATGAGTTTAAGGCCCTGTCACACTGCCCAACGGATGCAAAACGTTAACAACGGACGAGAAAAATGTTCCATCCGTTGTTATCCGCTCTCAGAAGGGGCAAAAATTTGCATAACCAGAGCAGATAACACAGAAAAGAATGGACAGGGAGAGGACGCAGAGCGGATGGAAAACGGATGCAGAGCGGAAGCCTAGTGGATGGAAGCGGATGGGAGCGGATGGCACATCCGCTAGGCTTCCGGGGGACCTCAGCAAAGCGGACACGGAATGGATACAGCGGATGCAGAACGGATGAAGCAGATGCATAGCGGATGCAAAGCGGAAACCTAGCGGATGCCGAGCGTTAATTGCACATGCGGGGAGGATGCATTGCGTCAGCCCCACGGATATAACAGAAGCAGATCAGAAGCAGGTCGCCATTCAGAGGAAAGACCTGCTGCCGGACAGATTGACTGCCTTGCCTGCCCTGCCTGCATGTCTGCCTACAAGCCTTGCTGCCAGCCTCCCTGCCAGCCTTGCTGCCAGCCTCCCTGCCAGCCTTGCTGTCTGCGTGCTGCCAGCCTCCCTGCCAGCCTTGCTGGCTGCCTGCCTGCCAGGCTTGCTATGAGCCAGTCTGCCTGCCAGCCTTGCTACCAGCCATTCTGCCTGCCAGCCTTGATGCCTGCCTGCCTATCTGCCAGCCTTGGTTAATGCCTGCCTGCCAGCCTTGGTGCCTGCCTCCCTGCCAGCCTTCCTGCCAGCCTTGGTGCCTGCCTCCCTGCAAGCCTTGGTGCCTGCCTAACTGCCAGCCTGCCTGCCAGCCTTGGTGCCTGCCTCCCCGCCAGCCTTCCTGCCAGCCTTGGTGCCTGCCACCCTGCCAGCCTTCCTGCCAGCCTTGGTTCCTGCCAGCCTCCCTGCCAGCCAGCAACCCCACAACAATGCAGAAGCACAGCAAGCCTCAGCCATCTGCTGCCAGTCCTTGCAAGAGGGACAGGGCTACCATCCCGCCCCCTGGCCCTCACTCTGGTTATGCTGGGGCTTCTGCAGCATGGGCTCACTCTTCTGGGGCTGGGTCTTCTGCTGCTTCTGCTTCTGGAGGAGCTGATGACAAGCACTCCAGCACCAGCCACCTCCACAGCACCTGGACCCTTCACCCCTGAGACTGAGCGACCAAGAGGAGTGCCAGAGACTCATTTTTGTTTTATAGCTTCTTGTTAAAACTCTATTTTTGATTCATACACTTGCTTCATTTCTTTTTTTTAATAAAATCTTGGTGTAAACTTTTAGAAATGGTTTAAGCCTTTGCATGCTTGTGGGATGGGTTAAGATAGCAGTGGGATGGGCAGGGATACCTTTGGGATGGGCAGGGATACCTGTGGGATGGGCAGGGATACCTTTGGAATGGGTAATAGCTGTGGGATAGATAAACCTCCAGTGCAAGGATAGTGGGACTGTATGGTCCACCCTCCCAGGTGCCACACCTATGGCCCTTTATTATAAATAATAATGTAATAATCATCCACACATGTCAACACAAACACAACTCTTTATTAAATGCCCTGATCATTGTAGGGCCACCCAACATACATGGCCCAATCTCATCCGTGTGATGAGACAGGCTGAAGGAAGCATCCATTAAGCATCTATCATCCTGTCTTGCCACTCCACTACTCCAGCTGGAGAGTTGCACCAGTGTTTCAGGAGGTTGCGCTGCTTCTTCCCTTCACGTGAGGCTCTGTTGGGGCCTTGCAGATCCTGAGTGTCTATCAGGTTTCGCCCTTGCCTCCATTCCCCAGGCTCCATGTCCCCATTGCCTTGCTGGAGGTCCATGAGCCTGTTCTGCAAGACTGGGTAGTGGGTGCGCATGAGATTGTGCAGGATGCAGCAAGCTTCCACAATCCTCCTCACGGTCTCTGGGCGATGCTGCATGGTGGTGAGAAGTACCTGGAACCTGTTGGCCAGGATGCCAAAGGCGTTCTCCACCATCCGCCTTGCCCTGGACAGCCTGTAGTTGAAGATCCTCTCTTCACGGGTGAGGTATTTGGAGGTGCAAGGCTTTATGAGGTAGGTTTTGAGGGAGAAGGCATCATCCCCACGATGAAGTAGGGCACATCTTGCATGTCGTTGGGCAGGGGTTCTGGATCTGGGAATTCCACGATGAGGTTGCATTCCAGCCTACTCTTGAGGTCACTTGTGTTGTACACCTGGGCATCTAAAAATGAGCCGTTGTCTGAAGCATCGATGTACATGAATTTGTAGTCAGCATCGACCATGGCGAAGAGGATGATGCCAAAGAACCCCTTGTAGTAGTGATAAGAGGACCCTGAGTTGGCTGGCACTTTGCAGGCCACGTGCTTGCCATCGATGGCTCCAACGGTGTGTGGGAAGTTCCACCTCTGATACCACTGCTCTGCAACTTTCTTCCATCCTTCTTCAGTGGAGGGGCACTGGAGGAGCTCCTCCTTGTATTCTTCGATGATGGCCTGCAACACTTCTCTGACCACAATGCTGATTGTGTTGTGTGGCACCTTCCATACATACTGCATGCTCGTGTACGTGGTCCCTGAGGCTAGGTGGCACAGAATGAGTGCCACCTAGAGCCCAGGTTCCAGGCTGGGCCGGAAGTTGGTGTTTGCCTTGGTCAACCTGGGTGTCAGCCGCTGCACAACTTCGTCAAACATGGCTGGGAGGCATCCTCATGAAGTTCTGGAATGCACGAGTATCTTCGTTCCTGAGCTCCACCATCAGCTTGTTGTACATTCCATACTCTGCTCTTCTCCTGATCCATCTTCGTACCGAGACGCTTCTTGGCCGCCTCTTTTTCTTCCCGTATTAGAGTTCACAGAGCCTGTAGATGGCTTCGCACTGTTGCAGAAGGATGGTGGCAACCAAAAGGACTTTGTTACGATCCACGGTGGACATGACTGGATGCTGTGGAAGAGCAAGAGTCAGATGAAGGCTGCAGAGGTCTGCACAGCTGGGCTGCTGGGCTGAAAGCGAGATGCAGGTGAGTTGCTCCCCCTTTTTATAGGCAGTATAGGTGCTCCTTTGCATCCTCTAGGCATCCTCTAGACATCCTCTAGACATCCTTAATATCAGAGATAGGTCCCCTCTGCGAACGTTTTTTCCGCTTTAAACATTTTGTTTCTGTTCTGCATCTGCTAGGTATCCTTTCTGCATCCATTCCGCATCCGTTCCACTTCCTCCCTGCGTCCGAGCGGATGCGAGTTGAGCGGAAGCAGAATGGAAACAAAGCATTTAAAATGGAAAAAACCTTCGCAGAGGGGACCTATCTTGGATATTAAGGATGTCTAGAGGATGCCTAGAGGATGCAAAGGGACACCTATACTTATTATAAAAAGGGGGAGCAACTCAGCTGCATCTCGCTTTCAGCCCAGCAGACGTCTCGGTGTTACAGCTGCGATCTCGGGGCTCTGAGATCGTAACTGATATTTTCGCCCCTGGTCGGTTCTAACGGACCTAAACCGTCCCGTAGAGACGGGGATTGTGAAGGGCACAGTCCCAGGATCCCAGAGATATCGCAAAATCTCTGGTTTGATCCGGGAGAAGCCCTTTTGCTGGAAGCGGAAAGGCAGCCTCCAAAGCTGCTGAAGTCGGGACAGCTCCGGAAAGAAAGGGATTTAAATGAGCGTGTATCGGTTGGGTGAGAAACTTTTTTGCATTATAAATTGATTAAGACTTGAAAGGACATCCTGAACAAAGAAGAAATCTGTGACTTTATTTTTGTTTGACTGAATCTTGGTTGAGCGGCGTTTAAGTGATGTCAAATTGAGACTTGGATTTTTTTCTTATTTTTTTTGAGGACTTTAATGTGACTTTGTAGGTAACCGGATTGAATTTTCTCTTATATATATTTTTATTCTTCACTTGATTTTTATTTTTTTTTAACTTTCTTTTTAGGATAGAGGCTCCCTTTGGCTATCTTTTTTTTTTCCTTTTGTTTGAGTTTTTTACAAATATTTCTTCTTCTGGCTGGGGGGGGAAAGAGTATTAAGAGATGCTGCAACACTGCCAAC
>BLBF01015796.1:0-10156 GCA_015471245.1 Laticauda colubrina
CACGTAGGATTTCTAGGGACTTCCATCAGAAAAAACAATGTCACAATTGTCTAGTACTTTTGACATGAAATCTCAAGCCAAATTAAAACCCCCACTTCATCCAAGAACATAAAATTTTTAACTTTGTAGAATAACAAGTTACAAAAACATGATATACTTAAGGCTAGGTCACACTGGCCGACAGATGCAAAACGTATGCAAAAAGGACACAGCGGACGAGCAAAATTTCTGTCCATTGTTATCTGCTCTCAAAAGTGCCCCAAATTTTCATCAACAGAGCGGTCAACAACGGAAAGGAATGGACGGGGGGAGGATGTAGCGGGGATGTAAAGTGGATGTTTGTAGGAAGCCTAGTGGATGGAAGTGTATGATACATCTGCAGGGCTTCCGGGGGAGAATAGTGAAGCGGACGCATAGCGGAAGGAGCGGATGCATAGAGGATGACGCAGTTGCATCACGGATGCCTGTAGGAAGCATAACGGATGAGTAGCGGATGCAAAGCGTTCACTGCGGATGCGGGGAGGATGAATTGCATAAGCTCCGTGGATATAAAAGGATGCAGCTCGCAAGCAGGTCACGATTTAGAGGAAAGACCTGCTGCCAGAGACATCTTGAGAGAACACCATGGGGAAGAAGAGGAAGCCTGTGCCTACTCATGCCAGCCCTGGCAAGAAGGACAGAACCACCATCCCACCCCCTGGCGCTGAATCTGTAGCTGCTGGTGCTTCTGCTGCTGGTGGTGCTCCTGGTGTTGCTGGTGCTGCTGGTGCTTCTCCTGCTGCTGCTGTTGCTGCTGGTGGTGCTGGTGGTGCTTCTCCTGCTGGTGGTGGTGCTTCTCCTCCTCCTGCTGCTGCTTCTCCTGCTGCTGCTGCTGTGGTGAACCAACCCCAAGGCCCTCAAAGCCCTGCTGCTGAAGGCCCTGGAGGCCATGCCTGAGGGAGAAGAGGCCAGGCAAGGAGAAGGGATGGGTAAGGATAGTTGTGGGATAGATAAACCTCCAGTGTAAGCATAGTGGGACTGTATGGTCCACCCTCCCAGCTGCCACACATATGGCCCTTCATTATCAATAACAATTTATTCATTGATCAACACATTTCAACATAAACAAAGCTCTTTATTAATGCCCTATTCATTGTAAGGCCACTCAACATACATGGCACAATGTCATCAGTGTGATGAGACAGGCTGAAGGAAGCATCCATTAAGCATCTACCATCCTGTCTTGCCACTCCACTGCTCCAGCTGGGGAGTTGCACCAGTGTTTCAAGAGGTTGAGCTGCTTTTCCCTTCACGTGAAGCTCTGTTGGGGCCTTGCACATCCACAGTGTCTATCAGGTTTTGCCCTTGCCTCCATTCACGAGGCTCCATGTCCCCATTGCCTTGTTGGTGGTCTACAAGCCTGTTCTGCAACACTGGGTATTGGGTGAGCATGAGATTGTGCAGGATGCAGCAAGCTTCCACGATGCTCCTCACAGTCCCTGGGTGATGCAGCATGGTGCTGAGAAGTACCTGGAACCTGTTGGCCAGGATGCCAAAGGCTTTCTCCACCACTCGTCTTGCCCTGGACAGCCTGTAGTTGAAGATCCTCTCTTTGTGGGTGAGGTATCTTGAAGTGTAGGGCTTCATGAGGTAGGTTCTGAGGGATAGGCATCATAACTCATGATGAAATAGGGCACATCTTGCATGTCATTGGGTAGGGGGTCTGGATCTGGGAAACCCATGATGAGGTTGTGTTCCAGCGCACCCTTAAGGTCACTGGTGTTGTATATCTGGGCATCTGAAGCTGACCCATTGCCTGAAGTATCGATGTACATGAACTTGTAGTCAGCATCAACCATGGCAAAGAGGATGATGCTGAAGAAGCCCTTGTAGTTGAAATAAGTGAACCCTGAGTTGGGTGGAGCTTTGCAGGCCACATGCTTCCCATCTATGGCTCCAACGGTGTGGGGAAAGTTCTACCTCTGATACCACTGCTCTGCAACTTTCCTCCAGCCTTCTTCATTGGTGGTACACTGGAAGAGCTCCTCCATGTATTCTTCGATGATGGCCTGCACCATTTCTCTGACCACAATGCTGAGGGTGTTGTGTGGTACCCTCCACACATACTGCGTGTTTCTATATGTGGTCCCAGAGGCCAGATGGCGCAGAATCAGTGCCACCTTCAGTCCAGGGTCCAGGCTGGGATGGAAGTTGGTGTTTGCCTTGGTCAACCTGGGTCTCAGACGCTCCACAACTTCGTCAAACATGGCTAGTGGCATCCTCATGAAGTTCTGGAATGCATGAGTGTCTTCATTCCTCAGCTCCACCATCAGCTTGTCAAAGAGTCCAAACTCCACTCTTCTCCCGATCCATCTTCGGACCCACACAGCTCTTGGACGTCTCCTTCTTCTCCTTGCATAGAAAAGGTGAAACAGTCTGAAGAGGGCTTGGTTCTGGTGTTGAATGATGTAGGCTACCAATAGGAGTTTTCGATGATCCATGGTGGAGATCAATGGATGATGTGGAAGAGGAAGAGCAAGGCTGAAGAGGTCTGCACACCAGGGCTGCTGGACTGATAGTGAGATCCAGGTGATTTCCTCCCCCTTTTTATAAGAAATGTCAGTTTTCAGCTAGGTGTCCTTCCACATATTCTAGACATCCTCCAGACATCCTAAATATGCGAGATACATCCCATATACAAACTTTTTGTACCTTTCTCTTCCTCCCTCTTTCCGCTTTCAGCTGTAGTGGATGTGAGTTGCGTGGATGCCCAGAGGATGCCGAGAGGATACAGCGGATGTTTCATGGATGACAATGGACGTAGAACGTTTGTTGCCCGTATGTGTCGTGGATGTAGATCGTATGCGGTGGAAAGTTCATCCGCTCAAAAAGTTTTGTGTAGCTCAAAACTTTTTGAGCGGATGAAATAGCAGTAGATGGATGTTTGACGTATAGAGCGTTTGAAAGACGTACGCAGTGAGCATACAATGGATGCATCGCGTTTTCCAACGGATGGCAAGCGTTTTTGTTCATTTTACATGGTCTTTGCATCCCTTGGTGCAGTGTGACATGGGCTTTAATGATTTTCTCCTGTGATGGTATTTTCTTATTTTTCCAGTTTTTTGGAAATACAATCCTAGCCGCTGTTAATACATTGACAATCAGGTATTTCAAGTCTTCACTATATATTTCACGTAAAATTCCCAATAAAAATATATCTGGTTTCAAATCTATATGTTTTTTTGTCATTTTTTTCTAACCACGTGAGGATTTTATTCCAGTATTTTTTAGCATCCATACAAGTCCAGCACATATGGTAATATGAGCCAGGTGTCTGATGACATTTCCAACATTTTTCAGATTTATTCTTGAACATTCTTGCTATTCTTGTCGGTGGGAAATGCCACCTGTAAAACATCTTATACAAATTTTCTTTCTATGTTGTTGATATTGTCATTTTATAATTTTGAGACCACATTTTTTTCCATTTCTCTAAATCAGTAACATATCCAAAATTCTTCCCCCAAGCAATCATAGTTTCTTTAACTTGTTCTTATTCTAATTTCATTTCTAAAAAATGTACATATAATTTTTTAATCACCTTTTCGTCAGCACCTGTCAAAATCTTATCTAAGTCAGTCAGTTTATTATTGAAACCTTCTGTTTTAGAATCTTTATCAGACCTTGAATGTATTTGCGCAAAAGAAAACCAGTTCATTTTTATACCTTGTTCCTCTAGTTTTTGTATAGATTTAAGTTCACCCTTTTCATTCAATATTTCACCATATGTAACTGTTTGTTCCTTTTTGTATATTATAGGATAAGAAAATGGTTCAATAAGTCGATAGCCAGACTGGAATTTTCAAATAACATTGTCTTTTAATCTTCTCCCAACTTAACCATAGACACTCCTGTATACAAGGTCTTCTAAAATACCCCTGTGTTTTAGTTTCTTTATACCGTAAAAAAGTATTTTATGGTATAAACAACAAATCATGTCCTTCTAATGGCAACAATCTAGTATTTCTTAATGTTATCCATTCCTTAACCCACATCAAATTTGTATCTTGGTAATCCACCTCCCAATTAGGCAATCCAAATCCTCTTCTAATTCTAGCATCTTGCAAAAGTTTTAACTTTATTCTCGCTTTCTTACCTTGTCATACATATTTCAACACAATTTTATTTAAATCTTCAAAGTAGTCTTTTCCAAGACTAATTGGAATTGTTTGAAACAAGTATAAAATTCTGGGTAATATATTCATCTAGATTGTTGATATTCTCCCTATTAATCACAGTTGTAAATTTTCACATTTTGCCAAATCTAGCGCTATCTGCTCTTGAAGTTTAATATAATTATTCTCTTTTAGTGTACTGCATCTTGCTGTCAAGTGTATGCCCAAGTACTTGATCTTATGCGTGACTTGAATTTTCAATAGATCTGCCAATTCTTCCTTTTGTCTTGATCGCATATTCTTTGTCAAAATCTTTGTCTTATCTTTATTTATTTTCAAACCAGCCACTTTTCCATATGGCTCTATCTTTTCTATCAATTTTGATGCTGTTTCTCGTCGGTCTTCTAGGATAAAAACCAGATCATATGTAAATGCTTGCAACTTAAATTCTTCCTTTTTAATTTTCATCCCTTTTATGTTCTTTTCATCTCTAATATATCTATTTAGCACTTCGAAAGTTAACACAAACAACCAAGGTGACAGTGGGCACCCTTGTCTTATTCCATTTCTTATATCGATAGATTCTGTCAGTTCTCCCTCTATCATTACCTTTGCCGTCTGCTGATGATATATAGCTTCTATTACTTGAATAAATTTTCCAGCAAAGTCCATCTGTTCCAGCAGTAGTAACATGAATCGCCAATTCACATTATCAAATGCCTTCTGTGCATCTAGAAATATCAGAGCCATCTGTTTTTCAGGATGTGCCTCATAGTATTCCAAAGTGTCCAGTTTCACTCTCATATTGTCTTTAATTTGCCTCTTTGGCAGAAATCCATTTTGATCAGGATGGATAAAATTGTTTAAATATTTTTAAAGTCTTTCTGCCAATATTGAAGCAAAGATTTTATAATCTGGTTTACTAGGAAAATAGTTCTATAGTTCTTAATTTGTAATGGATCGGTCTCCTCTTTTGCAGCAAGTGTGATATAGGCTTCTAACCATGATTTAGGTATCCTCTTCTTTAACATAACTTCATTCATACCTTCAAGCAATGGAAAGTGCAACGATTCTTGTAATGTTTTATGAAATTCTGCCAGAAGTCCATCTGGGTCTGGTGCCTTTCCATTGTTTTGCTTCTTAAGTGCTTCAGTAAATTCCATCATCATTATATTGCTTTCTAACATTGTTTCAATCTCATCAGGTATCTGGAGTAAATTAGCATTCTGTAAATACTGTTTAACTCTTTCCTCATCAATATTCTCTTGCGTGTATAATTTCTCATAATAGTCTTGAATGATTTCCTTCTTCTCTTTACTAGCATAGCAAACTTGGCCTTGGTCATCTGTTAATTGCAATATTTTCCTTGATTCTTTCTTGTTTCTCAGTTTATATGCTAACCATCAACCAGGTTTATTTTCATCTTCAAAGTAATTCTGTTTAGCACCTCTAATTTTTTGTGCTAGCTCTTCTTTTTCTATTAGACCCATTTTATGTTTGGTTATACCCATTTTTATCTTGATATCCTTTTTCTGTGGCATTTTCTGTAGCTCATTTTCAAGTCCTTTATACTCATCTTCTAATGTCTTAGAGGCTAATCTTTTCATGGTATTTCTTTTCCTTGTATAGTCTATTATCAAGCCTCTGGCATATGCCTTCATTGTATCCCATACATTCTGGATTGATGTATCTCCTTTTTTGTTTTCTCCAAAGAAAAAGGCCAATTCTTTCTCCATCCACTGTGTAAAGTCTTTCTCCTTTAAAATAGTATTATTTAACGTCCATCTAGATCTTCTTCTTTGTCCTTTCCATTTAACTGTCTCTGGATTGTGATCTGCCCAAGTACTTGTTTTAATATTTATTTCCTGAACATAAATTAGCAATTCTGTTGACACCCATATCATATCTATCTGGACCATGATAAGTGTCTATTTGAGTAGAAGGTGTATTGTTCAGTTTTAGCATTTCTTTCTCTCCATGTATCTTTTATGTTTATTTCATCTACCATTCTAAAAATAGATTTAGAGAGAGTCTTTCTATTTTGCTTTATTGTTTTCTGTGCTGGATAGTCCAGTTTATTTTCTACAATTTCGTTAAAATCTCCCATCATAATTACATTAACATAGTCCAGTTCAATTATTTTCATGTGTAATTTTTTATAAAATTCTTCTTCATTATCATTCGGGGCATAGATTGCAATCAAGAGTGTTTTGGTATTATTGTCCATTATTTCCACCATAAATATTGTTCCGTCGTGATCAGTATAAATCAATTTCACTGGGATGGTCTGTTTAATATATAAAACCACTCCTCTTTTCTTACATTGCAGCAAGGAAGTATATATTTTCCCTAATTTTGGCTATATCAACAATTGTTCATATTGGTTTTTCATATGTACTTCTTGTAGGCAGATTATATGAAATTTTAATTTCTCTAATTTATGAAAGGTCTTCCTTCTTTTAACAGCTGAGTTAACTCCATTTATAATAAATGTAATCAATATTTTCTCTTCCATGGTTATATTTTATAGTTAGGTTTGACAGTTCTCGTGGATCTTGGTCCACGTTGTTCTTTGACTTCCTCATTTTTACCTACTGCACTTTCTTTCTACAATCTCCTTAGCTTTGTGTTTCAATGTTTCCTCTCTTGCCACTTGCAATATTTGCGGTTTAATGGCTTTCTTTGTAAATCTATTGTGAACTTCTCTTGGTAAGCTATTTCTCAACACATATCTTGTGAAGACTCGATAAACCTCATCTATTCCATCCATCATCTTCTTTTCAGTTATTTCCAAAGCTTCAGCCAATAGTTCTATCATCGCAGCTAGCTTTTGTCCTTTTTCTTCCTCTATGTTTTGTAATCTAAGATAAAATTCTGATCTGTTCATCTCCCATCTCAACATACCACTTTTATCTTGTTCAACCACAGTTAATCTGTTTTCAATGTATCCAATCTAATTGTCTCTTTGTTTATCATCTTCAATTTTTTGGAATCTCTCATCATACTTCATCATCATTTCTAGGATGTTCTCCACTTTTTCATCAGTTTTCTCTGTTCTTTGTTCAATTGTCTCTGTTCTTTGTTCAATGTTCTCTATTCTCTTTGCAATATTCTCTGATCTTGTTTGAATATTTTGAATTCCTTGTATAATCATCTGCAGAGTCACTTTTTCTTGCCTTAACATTGTCTGTATTCAACGTTGTCCTCCAGACGGTGGAGAGGAAGAAGTAGAAGTTGAAGAACCAGGAGCTGTTAATTTCCTACTCATTTTGAGGGATTCAAAATCTTCAGGTCCTTCTGGACCTTAATCCAGTTGTGAAATAACCAATTGCAGTTCCAAAAAAAAATAATAGGAAAAAAGAAGCCAAATAGTAATAATAATAGAAAAAATAGAAAAATTTCTTCAGGTTCTTGTATACCTTCATCCAATCAATTAGTTAGATGACAGTAAAAGTTCAAAAATGAAGGAAAAGACCATAAACACACCATGAACACACCCGAAAAAGAAAAAGTTGTAAAATCCTAAAAAAGGCGAAAAAGTGAAGCAAAAGGTTAAAAAAAAAAAAGGAAAAATTCTTCAGATTCTTCAACACCTTAACCCAATGAAGAGGTCTCAAATATAAAAGGATGCATAAAAATAAGCCAAAAAAGAAAAAAACCCAATATGGAAGGTAGATGAAAAGACAAAAATACCAGGAAGGGAGAGAGAAGAAAAAGGCTACTCCCTTAAAAAGAAAAGGAAGGGAAACATTAATACTAAAGCTTTTCCTTTAAATAAAAAGGAGGCATAAAAATTTAACTTCCAAAGACAAGAAAAAAACAAAAACAAAGATAAGTTCCAAAGAGTAAAAAATCCGAATAGCTATAAGAAAAAATAAATAAACTGATGAGGAGGCGTAGCACAGCTTAGAAAGAATAAAAAGAGCACACTGCATTTTGTTTTATTATCCAAGGCTCTTGATTATAACTCTCTTCTCCAAAGATTTATCACCTTTTCTTTTCTTCAGCTTCAATACCAGACTTCAGCTGTTGGTACAAACCAGAAGAGCACCTGAAATACTCTCCCATGCTCTTCCCTCTATCTTATCAAACAGGCAATGTCCTTGAAACAAAGTCTCAGTTTTTTCTCAGCTTTGTCTGGTCAAAAGAAAAATAGAATATTTCCAAGCCTCTAGTTGGCAGTTTTACAAAGTTTCTTTAGCTTCCATTTTCCCCCTCCTTTTCCAAGAAAAATATCATAAGAATTAATTAATTAAAAAAAGAAAAGAATATTTAAAAAATAACTAAAAGGGGGTCTCTGGTTTAAAATATTACAAAGTCAAAAAGGAGAAAAGAATAGACAAGAAAAGAAGAACCAGTTCAGTTTCAAAATATAAGATCATGTATAAAAAATCCAGCAATAAGAAAAAATAAAAATATTACTTTGACATTCCTGTTTAAAATCGCCACTTAATCACTTCTGTCAAAACTTTTACAGATTCTTTCTTTCCTTTAGGTGTTCTTTCAGGTCTTAAAATAAAGAAAAAGTTCTCACCAAACCGGCACACTCTCTCTTTCCATTCGCTTACATTTCGGAGCTGTCCCAATTTCAGCAGCTTTAATGGCTGCCTCTTTGCCGCTGGCAAAAAGAGCTTCTCCTAGATCAAGCAGGGACTTTGCGATATCCCTGGGATCAATAGGATGCGCTCTTTACATTCACTGTCTCTTTGGGAAGGTTTAGATCCACATGGACCGTCGAGGAGCAAAGATATCGGCAGCAATCTCAGAACTCCAAGTTTGCATGCCATATAGTAACGATGCCTGCTCCACCCTCTCCAAGTGGTCAGATAATTTTTTCAAAGGTCACATTAAGAAGAAAGATGGAGTCTCTTTGATTCTATAATTTCTTAGTTGTAATAGGAAAATAGATATATTTTTTCCATATGTAGAAAATTTCCAATACATGAATCATCAGTATTATTGATGAACTTTGCTGAACTTTTCTTTTTCATTTTTAGAGGTAAAACCTGTTCTCCCAAACAGGACTATTTGCAAATTAGACCACTGTAGTAGAAGAAAGAACAAAAGGGCGTAAGTTGCCATGTTTACTGCTTTTAAAATTTCTGGATGTTCCCATTCTAGTTTCATCCCTTTTTGGAGAAGAATGAGTTTCTCAATCTTTCCATATTCGAACTGTACTTGGACCAAAATGGAGATTTAGCAGGTAACGTGAAGATTGTGAGCATGGTGTATTTCCCTAAGAAGTCTGTTATCAAGGAGAAAATTGTGACTTTTGAAAGAAATAAAATTATTATCAACCAAGCTCTTTTGTCACGCCTAAAGTTGTACAACAGGGTGAGAGAAATATTTATGTCTTTTCTCTATTTTCCAAAGGATTGTGAGCCATTTCATTGGGCTAAGTCTATGCACCATGGCTTATTGTTGAAATGGAGAAGCCACGAGAAAAATGGTAAAAGACCTTCAAGTGTTAGAAATGATAGCCTCAGGTTGTCCTCAAATTGTAAAAGAAGAAGGCAATTTTGTTGATCAGTGCCTTAGTTCATGAAATTGAATTTAAACTGGATGAAGGCCCTTTTGGTTCCCATGGGAAATAAGCTTAGTAATCTGGATTCATCTTATCCTTGTTGGGGTGAGTGTCCATGAAATAGCAGTAAAGATATGTTGAAGCAACTCAGACTTGGCCAGAGTTATCCCTGCCTCTTTTTCACCCAGCGAGAAAGAGCAATAAACCTTTTGCTCCTCGGAAGGAGGTCCAAAGCTTTGAGTTTCCATGAAGATATAATGATGTTCTGCTCTGCCCTGACCCAAAAAATGGAAGCACTGAAACGTGACTTGGATGCAGAGAATAGAATAGAATAGAATAGAATGGAATGGAATGGAATGGGAGTGGAGTGGAGTGGAGTGGAGTGGAGTGGAATGGAATGGAATGGAATGGAATGGAATAGAATAGAATAGAATAGAATAGAATAGAATAGAATAGAATAGAATAGAATAGAATAGAA